>JAYKAV010002331.1:42720-142720 GCA_035582835.1 Phoebastria nigripes | reverse complement strand
GTTGTCCCACTGATTGCCTCTTTTTGCCTGTGTTTTTCCTTTGATACATCTTTTTTTTTTTCTTTTTTTCNNNNGCACTCCTTTTGTCTCAGTAAGGATGAACCAGTAAAATAAAAAACTTAAATATAGAGCGAGAAGAAGAGAGAGCTTTTGGAATTTGGCAAAATAAGAAAAGCCCACTGGTTTTGCCTGAGCAGAAGGAATACACCTACTCCGAGAGGGAGGACTTTGCTCCCACCGCATTGTGCCTTGTCCCCGGATCCCGATCCCTTGCTTCAAAGCAGACAAACAATACCATGCATGCTCGGGTTGCTGTCCATATACATCTAGAAGATGAGCAGGGCTGCGGCGGCTGCCTTAATGAAATATCGTTAAATGTTGCTGAGGCTAATGAGAGATCAACAGTCTACGTTAGTGTGTGACACAGGCATGGTGGTTACCAGTCTTTCTGCCTTTGCGCATCCTGTAGAGGGGGCCTGAAAGTATAAACGGTTCATGGAACAAACTAGAAATTCCTTATCGTAAATCATCTTGTGCTGTGTGGGTTTGTATTTTTTTCATTATTTATTATAATTATAAATATCCTTCATTGAAACAGTAGTCTCTTCAAACAGTTCTTGCAATTTTAGGAACATTTGTCTCTTTCTTTTTTAATTCCTTCAGCAGGAGTGCTCCATTCCTACTGAGATGAACAATTTTCTTCCTTCCCCACCCCCAACCCTTAAAAAATTTTCTACATACAGTGTAGCAGTGAGTCACTAGAGAACAGTCTGGATCAAATTATTCAAACTTGGTCATAAAATCCTTTGCCTATATTATATTACTGGCTACCCCCATTTACTATATTGGGGAGGGGGGAAAGTAGCCCAATAAAGGAATTATTCTTAAGAAATCTACAAAGAATGTAGAAACAAAATTTTATAATCCTTTAGGACCAACATTTGGCAAGTAATTAAAAAAAAAAAGAATACACTGAAAAATACTTTCTTTAATATTATACATCAGGCACAACACTTTTTTTTTTTTTTTTTTTGTTATAAGATTTCATCTGCATAAAAGGTTTGTAGGATCAGCAGGTGCCGGATATCTCCTCGCCTGCGAAAGCCGGATGGTTTCAGCTCCCGCACTCTCTCCTCCGCTCCCGTGGCGTGGGAAGGCGATGGGGACCCCAGAGGAGCCCCTCAGATGCTGAGGTCGGTGCTGCACTCCTTGTACGGCCGCCTGCGCTGCTCGGGCGGGTGCCTGCGGCTCGGCTCGTGCTTCCAGCCGGGGTCTTCCCTCTCCCGGTGGCTGACTCGCTCCTCCCTGAGCCGTCTGTCGGGCGACCTCTCCCTCCGCCGGTCAGACGACTTGGCCCGCCGGTCGAGGGAGCTCTCTCTTCTCCGCTCGGGTGACCGCCGCGGCTCCGTGAGTCTCTCCAGCGACCGCCGCCGGCGGCTGGGCGACCGCTCTCTGCGCCTCTCGGGTGAGAGGTCTCTCCTCCTCTCATGTCGCTCCCGCCTCTCCAAAGTGTTGTCAGCGCTCCTCGTCCCTTCCCTCCGCTTTTCGGGAGACCTCCTCTTCTGCCCGTTCACCACCGCCCTCTCCGGCTGCCTCTCGTGCCTCCTCTCCGGCGACCTCTCCGTCCTCCTGCCTGGCACGTGGTCGTTGGTTTTAGAAGTCCCATTCCAAGTGTGGTGTTCATTGGGATGTCTGCTAAACTCTCTGCTGCCTTTTAGGTCTCTAACGTAAGTCCGCTTGTCCCCATGTTGTGATGATTTGTGAAGGTCTGGTGGATAACTGGACTCCGATGATGGGTGCTGCCGTCGGTCGGATGGCACGGGTTTCATTTCCGATACATTTTGTGAACCTGTGGCGGGACTGTTCCTGTCACTGCTGGGGTCTGAAAGAAAATAACAGCAAAGCGTTTGGTACCGATGCCTTCCGCGGCGCCGTGACACCACTTATCACTCTTCAGACTTCATTAGTGACAAAAACAAACAACTGTTAAAGCAGTCAGCGAAGGCTAACCAAAGCTTTTGTTAATTTAACTGCGAACAACGAGAGTTACAGGTTAGTACTGGTGCTGCTCTGTTCGTTAGCCGTGTTTTGGTCCAAGCCGATATCATCTTTATGCTCTTCTTGTCATGGGGCATTTTACATTTTCCCCAAGCCCAATTCATAATGTTTCGGTTACACTACTCTCTTTCCAGTGGGAAAAAAAAAAAAATATTGTAGTTCGGGTTGTTGGCTGTTTTTTTTAACAGTTTCCAATAAAGAGGGCCTTTCGGAAATGATATTTTTCTTTTAAGTCTTTTGAAAGAACTGCCTTCCAGGTGTGGGAGGCCTTGTTTCAAATAGCAGAAAATGCTCAGAAAATAGAATTAATTATTAAGTTTTCACCTCATAAAATAACATTTTGAAGGTGTGAGAATTAGACTGTAATCATGCAATTTCCATTTCATTTAAGACATTACTTGATCTCACTTAGTTCTACCACGTTATGAAAAGTCCTAGGGTAGATTTTGGTTTTGCCACAATGATTTGAACAACGATGACAGAAGTTATGATTTTTTTCATATCAAAGCAATGGAAAGATATTGTAATATGTAGGATGGCTTTGATTAAAACCTAATCTCCAGTTCTTTATTTTTAATGTAGTATTTCAGGTAAAATACAGCTGAGCTACCTCTGCGAGACAAACTGCAAAGCAGAAGAAAAAAAACCACCCCAAAACTAAAAACCAGCCCTGTGCTGTAGCTAAGCTACAATTACTCACGTCATTTGTAACGGATGTTTATGAATGATTCATTATAGGCATGGCAAACATTGAAGTAGCTGCACTGGCTTAATGCGAGTGTTGCTTTTATTTGCTTATTGTTTTCTTTTTTAAAGTAACTTGTGCACGGCAGCTCGGCTGGCGGTAGCTACGCTTCCTGCAGGCTTCCTGCCGCTCGCACCGAGACACCCACCTCGAGGTGGACTGTCCTGATGGCAATGACCGGAAACCCTCACAAACACTTGTGGGGACAGATTTTTTTTCTGTTTTTTTTCCTTTTTGACTTCCCTCCCCCAAGCCAAACACTCTACATGCTCATTCCTCCTGCCATCACGCAAAGCGTCTCCCATTTGATGGCATTTCCATTCCTTAGCTTGGGAAGGTTGGTGTGTGCATGGGCCATGATTTTTGTGATTTCCAGGTGAAACCCGTGTTGCGACTCACGTGTGTGCATTTTTGCTTATTAGCATTTTCAGGCAGCAGCTGGGGACCACACCGCTTTTCTGTAGCTGTAAGCACGTGGCTTGTGGCAACCTGGCTATCGCACAAGGTACAAGTGAGGTTTAAACGTGTCCTGTGGTGTACTTACAATTCAGGGGACGCAGGGTGCTCGGAATGAATTGCTGTACATATAAAATATAGCGAAGCRGAAAGCAATGTGAGGGAATTAGGCCACAGCACAAAAACACCTAATATTGATTTTAGCTACAAACCGTAGTTTGATTATGGCCCATAAGGTAGAAGCAAGACTCCCCGAGCTTGTCATTTCTCATACATGCAGCGATATTAGGAGGTATCATCGCTGAGGAAGGAAGAGCCCAGCACCAAGAAAAGTAAGAGAAAGAGAAAGAGAAAAGTAGAAAATTTAGATTCCCTATAATAAAGATGAAAGAAAGAAAAATCTTCATATTTTATCTTAGAATAAAGAAAGTTTATTTTTCCAGTCAGATTGTCTAGGCTTCACCCAAATATAAGGCTGCAAAGACAGCAGTTGTTATTATCGTGACATAAAGAGACATCTAAGAGGTGATTCAATAACCCAGACAACGAGAGCATCCATTCTAAAAGACAGCTGGAACAGTGACACAGAATGTCATAGAAAAAACATTAACAATCAAACAACAACGAAAAATAAAGTCCACCAGAGACCACAACATTAAAAATAAGTACAAAACTCATTACAAAAATATACAGCCTCATAGAGAAGCACGTTCCAATCGAGTCAGAAAAATATTGGAACTTAACATTATTAGAGGAACCATTTGCGACTGCAGCGAACAGAACAAAGAGAGGAAGGAGTCCCAAATGTTACAAGGATATTCTTTACAGTAGTGCAACCCCTGTATATTAAATCCTTGCTTGGAGAATGAAAGTTTAGTGGTTTAGCATTAGCCAAAAGAAAATTGGTGGTGGATTTCCATCCTCAGTGCAACAGACATATGCTTTGAGAAGTGAAGCACTTAATTTACAGGGTATTTATGCAGTCTAGCATATGATACAGTACTGTACATCCAAAGGAGTATAGGAAAAGACAAAAGTAGAAAGAACATTACAGAATTTCAGTGCCATCATTGAACCTTCTGGTGTGCTATTTATATTACAGAAGTGTAAACCCACAACTTCCCTTCCATATTGTTAAACACTTCAATTGTTCGTTGGTTATACTCTGAATTGGTCATTTTAAGTTAAATAATGAGCAGAGTGAGCAGAAACCCTCAAACGTGGTACAGTAAATGAAAAGAAAATCTAGTTCATAAATTGTGCAGAAGGGTTTTGTTTCTGGTTTTAGGACATGGAGGGAATGATAAACACAGAACTTACTGACACAGAAATAACCCAAATACGGGGAAAAAAAGTATAAAGGACATCCCTTCAATCATCAGTTTCTATAGAAACCTCAAAGACCTTTGGTTGGGAGTAGCCCTCCATCGAGGGCACAATATTTGACAATTATCTCAAATAAATAAGACATAATTATAATATTAAATAGTGTGCTAAGTTAAGCCACCCAGCAATCCAACCTCCAGGGGAAGAAAAGGAAATCTAATGCAATTCTTAGTAAGAAACGAGGACTGAATGTTTCCCCCAAGACAGACATGAGAGCACCTTTTCATAACCTCCTCACCTTTTCAGACCTTACAAATTAACTAGTTGAAACCAGCAGACGGTTTAAGGGGGGAGAAAAGGGCTCAGGAGGCCAAATCAATATATTTTTGCAGTAAAGTTTTTTTTTTTTTTATCTTTTTCTTAAATAACTTCATAAATATTTACATAAATACTAAGGGAAGGCAAAAATCTCATAAGCCATCTCGGCATTCATGTCTATGGATACAGACAGGAACTAAGAGAAAAACCTAACAAAAAAAAAAAATAATCACTGCTTCAGGATAATAACTCAGGATCCCAGTTTTTGCATTGATTAGAAGTAGAGACCTATTTGAAACAACAATTCAGCCGCTGAGAAACAGTTTGGCACAGTTCAATGACATTCCTTGTTTGGCTGGACAAGACAATAAGGTTTTGTTTTGTTTTGTTTTCCTCTCTGATCACCAAAAATACTGCTATGATGATCTTGCCTTACACTGTGCCCCAAGTCCATGGAAGCAAGCAAAGGATGAAATGTGTAGAAAATTCAGCACAAGCGAGGCAATTAACCATATGTTGCAAAGGTTGGTAAGACACTGGTGAGAAAGGAAAATAAAAAAGAATTCCCGCTTCAGATCTTGAGACAAATCATTCATGGAGTGATGCCAGGGAAGAAAGGAATGTTTTCATAGTTTGACCCACCATATTCTGGGACAGAGCCATCTCCACGTTTCAGAAACAGGCGGACCCTGCGGCCACCGTTTTTAATCAGTTCGATGGCCCGAGCGTGCTTCATGTTCTTGGTRGTTTCTCCGTTGATCTCTAAGATTTCATCACCGATCTGTCAACGTAATAAAAGAAAAGAGTCTAAGATTAGAAACAAGCCCCCACGAGGGTCACTACCAGCACACCTCAAGACAACGGCTACAGCAAAGGTGGAAGAAGAACTATGCAGCAGGTGAAGCTAAATATGCCCAACTCCTTCCAGTGACAGTCCACAAAAAACAGTATGCAGGGGCCTGGGAGACAGGAAGACGACAGGGAAAGCTTGAGGTATCAAAATATTTCATTGCTGTTCTGTAAAACCACCTTGCATTACTGTATTGCTCAATACCTAGAGCTGTGTTAGAACTGGTGTTATTTTATTTTATTTTGATTATTTGCAAAGTCTTTGGTCAAAGTGGTTGTTTGTTTTACAGTCTGCTGTAACTAGGATGTTCAAATACCTTTTTCACGTCCGTTTCTCACTTGGATATAGATACCTACTATGAACCAGTAAACCTGCTTTTGTAAATGTAATCATTTATCAGGATAGGAAAACAGGGCTTGGAAGAGCTTGTCAAAACTTTGGTTCCCACAGGGCAGCACTGATTTATTTTCATCAGCAAAAATTTTGGACCTATAAATCTACACCTAGCAAAAGAATTTTGAAAATGCCTTTCGCGTGATATATCTGGAGAAGAAAAAGACCTATGCTGTAAAGTTATCATGCGTTCTCTAAGAGAGGAGCAAGGAGTACATAAAACTCAGCAATTTAATTTTTCTGTAGGCATTTTATAACACATGTCATTGATATAATGTTTATAATTTAGATCATATGTTAATTTAATAGTTAATGCTAATCAAAAGCTACACTGTAATTTTGCAATCCACGGGTCAGTATACACGCTCCCTCACCACTCTACCCCTCAGCAGAGGAGAGGATCAGGTGGGACACCCCAATTCTCTACTCACGGCTCCAGCTTTAAAGGAGCTGGCAAAGATTGCGGCTATTACATTTTCATTGCTACACATATCTTTGTTAGGCTTTAAAAGTCAGATTATGTATTAGAATTTGGAAACCAGCATTGGAACAAGGGGGTGAATCTTCCAATGCACACACACTGTTATAGACTGTATACAAAGAGCAAGAGAAGCCATTGACAGAGGTAAATAGGAACCACTGCTCCTTTCAGCTAACATTTAATTTTCCTCTTAGCTGGCACAGCAGAAGGTGTGCCCGTAGGGGAGAGGCAGGGAAGTCAGCTTATTGCAAAGAAGCGTGTTTTTTAAATCTGTTTGTGCATACCCTCATCTTCCCACATCTCTCAGCTGGACCATCCTCAGCTAGCCGCAACACGTACAGATCCATGTTATATTCCCGGCCACCTCGCAGGCTAAAGCCAAACCCCTTGGCTCCTCTTTCCAGCTCAACAGTGTAAAAGTCTTGGTCCTGCTGGAGGGAAGACAACATATGCGCAATTGAACAGAAAGTTAAATGCTGCTCTACTCTCATTTTTAAATTATTCAACCAACAAATATTATTATTTTTGCTACTCATAATTAAAAAAAGAAAATCAGTTGAGTTTTCACACACAGACTAGGATTTCCTGCTTCCTCAGATCCCACCCTGCAATTTGGAGTGCCGGCGGTAGTCTGCAAAGGGCTGTTTGGATGAATGGGCTTGGCCATGTCCCATGTATTTTTAGGCACCTCTGTTATACAACACCTCCTGTGCCCAGGGCAGAAAGGCGCATTTCTGGAGGGTGGTTAGCATTCTACCAACTGCAAAGGAAGGCTAGGGCAACCTCACTTCCAGTGCCAGGCTTTAGCGAAATGTCTAATGGTACCTGGGACGAGTCTATGCCATGGTGCTGGCTTTTCCTTTTTGTTACCACCTCATCTATTCCTTTGCAAGAAGCTCAGAAGTACGTGCATTGTTTTTCACAAATGCTGTTAGCGTAGGGATGTTTTGAAGTCCCTAATGGAAGAGGTTACTTCTGGGATGGCCGGTGACAAGGAAAGTTAACAGCGAGATACATAATCTCTCTAATAAGATGCCATCTGTGAAAGCTGGAACACTCCAGCTATTGGCCCTTACTAAGTTTTCCTCTTTTTTGTTCTCTGAATTTATCATTTGCACACAACAGTACTTTCTGAAGAGGCCTCTCAAAATATACAATTCAATAAACAAACACACAAATTATTACTGTCGTAAAAATGTCAGCTTTTTTTTTCTTTTTTTTGTTCTCCCTGAAAGTCTTGATGAGAATGTGTTGGAAATGTTTCTCAGCTGAAACAACAGCAACACATATTAAGAAACTAATCAGCAAATTCCTCTTTCTTCAGCAAACAGACTGAGGGAGAACAGCTTCCCAGTAGGAATTTTCAAGGGAAATATTTGAACACAGCCCTCAAGCAGACTGGAAGCAACAGTCTGTGGTAAACAAAACAATTAGAAAGGTACTCCTTACCTGTGCTGCCTGGGGTGGTTTGAAATCAAACTGGGATTCCTGCTTTGGTTTGGCGTTGTTCCTGCTGTAACAAATGAGAGAAAGAGGGAGAGAGGAAAAATACAGCTCATGGGATGTGAAGATGATCAAGAAGTAACCAAAAAGAGAGCACGTCAACATGCTCTCCTCAAGGAAAACAATCTGACCTGGTCTCCTGTGGTATTTGCTGAGGAGTGTGTGTGGTTGTAATTGTAGCAATTTTTTCTGCATTGGTCAATAAAGTAGCATTGGAGGATTCTGCAAAATAAATTATTTTTCATTATGAGGGAAGACCATTGTCTATTCACTGATAAAACAAAAGTTTTACAAAGGCATTTCACTGGAAAGCATCATTATGTTGTTTTTAAAGAACTTGAGATTAGCTCAAATTTCTTAAATCCAAAAATTAACAGGATAAAGTCTAAGCTAAGTCATAGTAATTATGTATATGAAACTGTACAGCACCTCAGTTGCAGAGAAATACTGGCTTTTGAGTTGCACGTTGAAACTTAATGTTATATATCCCTCATGGCTCAGCTTTTTTCTGGTATCTGTCATCAGATGTACCAAATTACTGTGTAATCTGTTTTTCTTCTTTGTAAGAGAAAAAACTTCTGAACACCCCTAACCAACTAGGAAACATTGTCACATAACTGCTGCTGCTGTATCCTATGCTCTTGAAAAAGTCAAGGCTTTAGTGAAGGCATCATATTTAGCTTACTCATCATTGCAAAAGTTAATTAGCAAAAAATGTGTGTACCAGAAACTGCCACAGCTATCCATCACAAATAGTGTAGAGCAGGGAGTCAAATATTCATATATATTTATACAATATATATAGCATACTTATATAATAAATACACAAATGAGGTGGGATTTCCAGTAACCAAATACATCAGCACTCTCATTAATCTCAAGAAAAACCCAAGGCCACTCAATTGGAAAAAGAAAAAAAAAAAAAAAAACATTGGGAAATCTGGATTAGAAACATCTCTGACGGTTAGACACACTCAGAACAAAGACCGACTTGTGGAGGAAGGGTTTTGTCTGTTGTCTAACGAATTCCAATCATTAAAGTCTCCAAATATGGTAGGTTGACTGGATTAATTTTATAGTAGCAATATAATACTGTTCCACAAATTATAAGCTTATCAGTGCTTCTTCCACCAGAAACTGCAATCTTCAGTAGGATTGAGATGTGGCTTTTATCTAATACCTCACAAGGTGATACTGAATGTGGCTAAAACCCAAACTTCCTGAAATCCATCTTTGAAATACAACCCACTGCTGCCTGAGCACTCAAAGCTGCACGCAGGGATGTGGAACCACCTGCACCAAATGCATCAACAGCTCTGGGTACCATTTACAAAAGGGCTTACCAATAGAATACAGAGAGGAGGATTAACTTCAAAACTCAATTTATGCCATGGTAAAGGGCTCTCAGCCCAACATCAGCCTGTRCAAATGCCATTATTTCTCTACGCACAGGAGGAGGTGCTTCCAGGAGAGGTCCTCTCTCCTGCTTCACAAAACTGGGAAGGGAGTTGCTGTAGGCACAACTTAAAGGGGACTATCTAGGTGTCCCTCACAGCATGGCATAGCAAAATGGCCCCCTTGTCATTTTGGAGCTTTATCATAGACTTCAATAAGACCAGAGTTAACCCAGAACTCATTTAAAATTCTGCCTAAAATTAAGGTCATGCACCTTGTTTCTTGACTGAATTTCTCTAGTTCCAATCCCACTTAAAAAAAAAGCCACTGTCAGACAACAGCTACGACAACCGGCTGGAAACATCTGGCTCTCCAACATAAAATTACAAGGTCTTCTACCCTGCCCTTGTTTGCCTCTTAAGCACCAGGCATCCGGTAATTCATTTTATTGACTATGGAGAAATCTGCCATCATTAAACAGGGTCCAGCTGTAATACAAAATTGCACAAATGGGAGGTTTTTTGCCTGAGTTAAGGAGCGGTGGTGGTCGTGGGCTTACTTGGTCCTGGGAACCTATTTTATTTCATGGATTTGTTTTAATTGTGGAGATATCTAGATGAGGTGGAGGTTTTTCCTTTCTGTGCGTGTCAAGGGAAACTCAGGAAAAGGGAAAGAGAAAAAGAAGAACCATTTAAACAGATGGGTGCAATGAGAGCACAGCTCCTTTGCCTGCAGCACTGTGCCCAAGTTAACATGCCCAAACCCTCAGCATATGGAGCTGTAACATCTTCCAGACCAGAGCTGGCTTCTGTCCGGTGGCTCAAAGAGCAAGAGAGGCTCCTGGGTCTGCCTGCACCTCTCAGAGTAGGCATGACCAAAACATGCCCTTGTGAGGATGTACCGCTGACATCCTTGTGTGAGAAGACATCCCTATGTGTGGTTACACTTTTGGATTTTAAGAAATAATTCTGTGTATTTTGTAAAGATGCCTTGATGCTAAAATTTGTCTCCAAGATAAGAAGGCCCCAAAACATGGTTAAGTGTTCTGTATTCATCCAGAACAAAAGCCTCTGAAAACCTCCACACATATTTGGAGATCAGATGAAGATGGGCTTCAAAGAGAATGCAAGATTCCTACCCTTTAGTAGGTCACACTAAGAATACCAAGTAGAGCAACAACACATCTTGGTACAGATGTATCTTCACGCCACTGTACTGTATCTATCTTTAGCCCACCCTATCCCATGAGTCAGGAGTTGTGCATAATTTTGCTAGTTTTTTAGACACTGGTTCAGGACGCATGCCAGCTACCATGCAAAACTGGAACAGAACACAAATATAGGAAAAATTATCTCTAGTAGAATTACAATTGTATGTTCTAAATCCTAAATATTTCATTGATTCCTTGCCCTGTTCTGCCCTAGAACACTCAGACACCAATTAACAGCCTAATCTAAGCTTGTCATTTTTCAGCTCTCTGTATCCTTGCATCAGCTGGTAGTATGTTAAAGCATCGTAATTTCATTGCAAATGCACTCCTGCAGTGGTCTATGGCAATGAGTTGGTGCAAGACTTACTACACAGCAAAAACCCTTGGTGTTTTTAATAATGTTAGAAGAGATTAGCAGTGTGAGTTTATTGTGAGTCTTGTGATGAGCCTTAGTTTCATGTTTATCTGAGAAACATGGCTTCTGATTTATTCTTTTTTCCCCCCTTTAAGTGCACTGCTAGACCATTTATATTTACCAAAAAAGCACCCCAAAAGCAACAAAAAGAAAACAACATATCAACAAAAGCACCCAGAGACAGCAAAAAGAAAACAACATTGAGACCAATTTCTTAAATCTCATTTTTTTAGAGCAAACCTCTCAGCAATTTTGAGACTGCCTGGTCTTACTGGGTTTTGGAAATTAAATGCAGGTAATTCTATGCAAGTTGGCAATCTGACCTGGAATTTCAAAGGGGCAGTAAATAAAAAGACTTGAAGCCTGCATTGCTATGAGAGAGAAGAGTTGACTCCTTCCCGAAATTACAGCTTTCCACCTTCTCTAGGAATACCTGATGTCAGTCACAGGTACAGATTTCCCTTCTAACCTAAGCAATTTAACGTGGTATTTTGTACACATATTTGCATGAACAAGACTGGCTGAGCATTCACGTCAGGAGGCTATATTCTTCTTAAAAAATTCTTAAACCATTCAAAAGTTATTTATTTCTTAGGTATTTTTGCCTTTTAAAAAATATTTATTTATTTATTCAAAGATTCACCTTCCTTGATTTTGCTCAGATACCAAAATACGGTAACGAACAATTCTTCTCCCAGTTTACCTTCCAAAACTGGCATGCACAGCTCAGATGTTAGCCTGATTCACAGCCATTTTATTATTCATGAACACTCAATTTGCTGGAAGCAGCAAAGGAACACATACCATTTGACCTGGTAGCTACTAAACAGAAGGAAAATAAAGCCTTTATGCAAAACAGATCATCCTAAACAGAAATAAGTTAAAACCAGATCATTTCTTATCCTGGCCTATTTTTATCCTGTAACTAAACATAGCATAATCATGCTCTGTGGGGTAACCAAATCCATGTTTCAGATCAGAAAGTACGAGAGTTAGCAACTACCAAATGCTTCTCACTGGAAATCACATCATGTAACTTCTTCATTCTGCTTTACAGGTACCAGGTTCAAGTCAGCCATACTTTCTCAACCTTTCTTTCAAACTTAATCACACTTTCTCTATATTTAACTGAATGCAAATAATGTCCTGTACAACTCTAAGAAATGCTCATTAGCACTGTATCTGAGCCATCAAATCTTATACCCGTGGATTCAGCTTAAAGAGAGAGCAATGTAAAAAAATTTCTGCCTAACGAGTTCTCACTATGAACCCATCCACAGCAGAGCAGGACAATGAACAAACAAAATACTTAGAATTTAGAACCACAGCAATTTTAGTTCTGCTACAGATACTTTACATATGTTTCTGCTCTGTTCCTATTTGGCATCACAGCTAGGGATCAGTTTAATGAAACTGATATATAACACAGATCCTTATTTTTATTAAATAGTTCAATGACCTGAAACCAGTACCAAGTGTCAGCATATTATTAGGGATCCCGCACGTTCCCTCTGATCTGAAACAGTGAGATCCTGTCTAGGGTAACTCTTACAACAATTGGCTGCAAACACACAGCAGCTCCGGAGCCATCGCCATTTAACAAAGTCATTTCAAAATGTACTGAGCTYGCTCCCAAAGCAACTTACCCAGAATAAAAAGAAATCTTCTTTTCAAACAGCTTAAAACATGACAAAGTGTTTATCCCTTTCTGTGATCTCTTTACTCTATAGCCTGCTTGTGTATATACAAAGCTTCAGGAATCCCACATGTTAACAAGTGATTCCCAAATATTCTAAAGCTGCATTATTAACCTAAGAATCAAATCAAAGTGTACCGAGATATGCATCAAATTTACAGAAGATAATTTTAAGGAGATACGTGGAGGAACATGATAGAATGGAATATTATTTTTTTAATGTAGAATAAGCAGCTCCCTGTTTAAAAAAAGAACTCCCATTTCTATAGAAAGAAACAAAAAATAAAGCTATGGAAGACTCACAACCTCCCTCACTGCTAATTCCCAAAGTGGGAGTGGAAATTGAGTCCTCCATGACTTTGCAGCTCGACCGATGCAAAAAGCCCGGGAACAAAACCAACAAGAGTGTCAGATAAGACAGCAGGAAACATATACTTTACCATCTCCTGGAATGATGCGCAGGGTAACGGTGTTTCCCGCTTCCTTAATGAGGTTGACGATGTCTGAATGCGACTTGTTGGTGATGGAGCACCCATTCACAGCCAAGATCCGATCGCCTACTTTCAGCTTGCCACAGCGGTCTGCGGGACTCCCTTCAATTATCCGACCTATTTTGTGAGGCATGGCCACACATGCATTTCCCGCTTTTGTATTGGTTTGGGGGTTGTTTTTGTTTTGTTTTGGTTTGGTTTTTTAATTGTTTACATACGTGGGAATATGGTGAAGGGGAAAAGGAGAAAAAGGGTTGAAAAGGGAAAGAGAAGGTTAAGGGTTAATTAATTAATGCATCAAGCAAAAGTTATTATAGGATAGCTTTGCTGCCAGTGTTCAAAACATTGGCAATCAACTAGTACGAGTGCACAATACTTTATTTCTTTTACAAAAAGGTGTTTTGTTAATCACTCAAAACTCCCCCCACCTTGATTTCTGTTAATAAATGGTGAGATTTTTATAGACTACAACTGCACTTAGCAGCCCCATCATAACCCAAATCCTGATTTTATTTTTGAACAAAAAAATCGAAACTGTTTGTAGAAAACACAACCTTCCTCCTCCAAGATTACATCAGTGTCAGCCTCTCAAGTCTTTCTCTAAGTCAACTGCTGTTCAAGCTTCTGCCAATGTTTTGTTCTTTCTCAATTTAGAAAGATAAAATTGTTCTAGGCCTAGGAGGGAGTGCAACTCCCTTTCTACCRTGAAGACCCAATCTATCAGCGCTGCATGGGGAAGCAACATGAAATGGTTTTCTTCCATCGTGGATGCAGGTACTACCAGGGAAGGTACAGGACCACTACAGATGGGCCAAGACTGACRAAGGTAACCTGTTTGGTGCAGGCATCCACCCTAGCCTCTGTTAACCCTTGCCCTTTTATGATCTTAGATGGCATCAGGATGGGAGCAGGGAAGGAATAAGGACCTCCTCATTTAAATACCTCTAAAACCACACACAAAACCATTGAGATGTCTGACACACAGAGCAAGAGCACTTTAGGATGAATGTGTTTTGGAGACAAAATTCTCCTCCGGTTCCATGCAATTGTTTGTCCCAAAAACACAGGGTTGTCCATAAAATGCACAGTTGGGACACAGGGGATACACAACTTCACTCAGATAAATCCACTGGGCTTTTGTACAGCTTCTTTACACGGGCTACAGGCCCTCAGGCACGCAGCACGTGATTAAAACCATGAGGTACACAGAGCGTTCATCTCATACTTCGCATCCACAATACATTCACCCTCAAGAAGCACTTTCCCATCTGTGCTGTAGTCTTTATTTGATTAGTAGTTTTAGAGATATACATTGCTGCACACGTGTCAACACTAGAAAGACCATAAAGAAGAAAAGGCTAAGAAAAGGAATGTGAGGTGAAAGAACAAGGTTGGAAAGATGCAATGAAAACTGGCAGAAAGTGCTAATATTAGTTGCAAAAGGTAGGGGGATTTTTTTTTTTTTTCTTCCTTTACTGCAATGTTAGAAAGTTTCTCTTTCTGGTAATACAAAGCCCCATGCAGTTTAAAGGCTGTTTTGAGGGTATGAGTTCCTACTCTATCCAATCCACTGAACACAGATGACAGAGCCCACACCAAAGTGACCAAGGTGGGTTTTAGAACCAGTTTGGCCCATCTCTAAATACTACCCATGAAAGAAAAAAAGCAGGTCCAAAGCAAGCACCACGCAGCAGAGGGAACACATCTCATGCAGAGTATTAGGAAAAAGCTGAATACACTTGAAAAAAATTAAAGGARTAACAGTCACAGATCAACAGATCTCCATGAGGAGCCCCTGCACAGAAAACTTCCAGTTAGTGAGTATCTTGGGCTAAAGCAAACACAACTCTTTACAACCTCAGGTCAAGGTTTCTCTGCAGAAAAGAGTTAGAGCATAGTCTTCATACAGTAAAAGTTATTTACACACATTTGCAAATACTTGCAGAAGATAAAAGCTCGCTCTCTGGTTTAGACTGAGTTCAGTTTAATCTATATTACATTACACCGTTGTGTTCTGGCACCAAAATACCTATTCTGGAAGAGCAGTTTCCAGCAGCAAGGACAGTGCGAGGTAGCCTAGCACCTGAGAACTGACAGAACTCGATGCACTGGGTCTATACTAGATATTTCCCCCTTGAAATCTCTGCTGCCATGACTGCCCAGAACAGTGTTAGACATAGCCCGTGCTACATCAATACCAGCAAAGGAGATGATGCTCCCTTGATTTGTTAGCAATGGCACTGCCCATGGGCAATAGCAGGAAATTTCAGAGAAAAAAGCCTAGAAAAAAAAAGGGGGAAAGGCCACTTCTTGCCACATGCACCTGCGTGCCCCAGGAACATTCAGGCTGTACAGGGAGACTGCAATGTACTTTGTCTGCAAATCACAACCTTGCTCTGAGAGGAAGTGTGAAGATGGCCAGGGCACTTGTTCTGTCTTTCCTTTCCCCCTCCATCCCTATCACATGCCACAAACTAACAGGGAGGGAACACCACCTTTTTTCCCTACAAAGTATAAGTGGATGCTGCCTCTGGCCCTTTTGGAGGAGATGGAAAGGGAAGAAAATAGCATGTCTGACTGGTTTCCCCCTTGCAATGACATTACTGCTCTAGAGCAGGCTGTGCTGTGCACTCTTGCAAAACCAGCTTATTTGTGCTTTGCAACATATGACTCGTTTGCTCTGTAGACAGAATTACACCTCTTTTGCAGCAACACCTGGAAATGGGTGTCTGCCTGGCAGAAAGGACTGTCTTCAGAAAGAAACCATGACCACTTCTATTAGGACAGGATATTAAGCGTGACATCGCATGAACTTCATTTCCCCCTACTCTGAAGATTTGGGAAGAGGTGGAAAGTGTCAAAAAAACATCCTGTTTTTTTAACAGTATTCTCCATTTTATGTCTCACCAGCAAGCACTATTAATTAAAACTTTCCAGCTATCAGCATACTCACTCCATAATGAGGATCAGAATAACCCTGATTGCCAAAGAGAAGTCAATCAGTTTAAGCGTTACTGCTTTTAAATCAACTGGCTCAATTCCACCATCAGGAAGACATATTTCATTCCACCTGCTCCACTTCTGCATTAGCAAACAGCATCACTGGGGGGATCCCCGGCTGCTCTTCTGAGCGCAAACCCCAGAAAGGCGTCCAGCTAGCAGGGAAAGCCGGAGCTTCAGGGAGCGTCAGGAATTGCCACTGGTGGCATTTTTGCTCTTCAGGTTGGGATTTCTCCTTTTGCTTTTCTCGACTCAGTGCTGAACAAAACCCAGGAGCCAAAAAGCTACCAAGTCTTGGCCTCTGATTAAGTTATTAATTACATAAATTAGGACATGCTCACGACTTTTAATTAAACAGATCCCCACTTCGCCTCCTTGCGCTGCAGTGCTCAAATCTGCATCTCATTCGAGGCGCGTTGAAAAAAGCCCAAGACTTACCGAATGTCGTCCCCGCCTCTGGCCTGCTCACTGACGAGACGATGACGAAGCCGAAGCCCTCGTTTTCGCCACGGCGGATTTCCACATCGTAGGGCTGAACCACGGCGCTGACGACACCGCTGCCCCCACCACCACCACTGCCGATGCCACTGGTGCTGCCGCTGCCCGAGCTGACGGTGTTGAGGGAGTTCTGGCTGCCCTGCGGTGTTCGCTTCTCCTCCGTCAGTGAGGCTGGCTGGTTGCTGCTGTGGTGGGAAGAGGCTGGGGACGGGACTTCATTCTCTGCCTTGGGAACTGGGGAGTAAAAAAAAGACTGTCTGAGCAAGCTGCGTCATTTAGTGCTTGAAAAGTGCCATCCACTGAGAAAAAGGTAAAAAAAAAAAAAAGCAAATCACTTCCTTTAATCTGTAAATCATGGCCAGAGTGACCAAGGGCTCTGTCTCCTTTCGGATGTCACCACCAACAGCTCTGTTCAGTGACAGCACTGACCACACATGCTCATCCTCTCCAGTGTATCGTCATGCAGCCAAAGCCTTTCGCTGCCGAACTACAGCAGCAGTACCATTAAACCAGTGCAGTGCTGCGTGCTTGGATGCTCTGTGGCATTTTAAACCTGGACTACATTAGTTCAGAGGTGCCTCCTTTAGATATCACATCCCCACTTCAGTTATATATGTGCAACCATGTATATGTGCACAAGCCGCGAGGAGAAAGAGTAATATCAAACACCCATCACTCAACACCTGTGTATTTTTTAACTCAATGCTATCCGTTGGGTAGCACTGATTGCCTTTGATTAACGTGATCTTAAGTAATAATAACCACCCATACTAAAGCAAAACAACTTGTGAACCAAGCTTTTCTGGATGGAAGAACCAGCAACTATCATCTGTACAGTCTGGCACAGTCAGGGGGAAACCATTAAACATTATTAACATTAATATTAAACAAGTGTTTAACAGCAACTGAAGTTGGAAGTCATATTAGTTTAAAATCTAATCAGCTACCACAAGGCTTGAAGAAATCTCAGAAAAATTGCTTAGTCCACACTCTGCTCGAGTCAGGGCCAACTATACTTACTGTCAGTCCTGACAGATGTTTGTCTAATCTTCTATTAAATATCTCCCCAGGCAATCTATTGGTTGCAATATCTAACTTAAATCTTCCCTGCTGCAACATAAGGCTATTATTTCTAGTTCTATCTAGCAGGCATATGGAGATCATATTATTCCCTTCCTCTTTGCAGCAGCCTCTTATAGTCTTAGGGAGTTTAACACCTCCTCCCCCCTTCTCTGCTTTAGGCTAAACAATCCCAATTTGTTCAATATTTCCTTGCAGACCATGTTTTCTAGAGCTCTCCTTATTCTCGCTGGTCCTCTGGACTCCCTCCAGTTGGGCGCTCTCCAACTCAAACATGTCTTTCTTGAAGTGCTGGACCATATTGCTGCTAAGCCATCATCTGCTGGGAAATCAGGAGAGTTCCCCCCTGCCTACATCCCAGCACAGTGTTTTTCTTCACCTGAGCCAACCTCAGGTTAAAGCTTGTGGCCCACAGTAGCTTCCACTTCTTGTTACTCAGCCAGTTCTCCACGGTCCATTTGCGCAGCTGAGAGCAGCATATTGCACTTGTCTCTATTGAATGGCTGCCTCCACTAATCAGGTCACTTCTCCAATTTGGTGAATCAAAATTAAGTTGAAGATCTTAAAAGCAACAACAAGAAAATGGGTGCCAGACCAAATCTAAACCTGTAAACCCACGATCCAAAGAAAAAGAACTTTAAAATATTCTTGGAAAGGAGTACCTGTCTGCATTTATATACTCAAAGTATGTACTAAATATATAGTATTCTATATACTGAAAATACAGGAATATAAACTTTCCCCTATATGAATCTCAAGACATGGAGTACCCATTTAGGTGAACAATCTTTTTCTACTGGCATATAGATGAGAGGAGAAATAAGGGACCAAAATTCAGGAAGAGGCTTCTCTACAAAGTTATGCTGGAATTTAAAAGCCTGCAAATATAAGGTGAAAGAAGGGATCCTAAATAATTTATCCTAGAGTAAGTGTTCACATTTGAAATGATTCAGAAATAGCTCGGTCTGGAGTAACAAGCCCCTGAATGAAGTATCAAGGGTTTTTATCGAGATGTCTCGTGAATCTAAATCTTTTATGGTAATTTCTAGCCTGGAGGCTGTAAAACTGGACAGAAAATCTACACACAAAAACAATACCAAAATTCAGCTGCCCTTCCCCTTCCTCCCAACGCTCATCTCCTAAAGCTTCTCTCACATTGGCAGCTCTTTGTAAGGAATGAGAGAGAGGCTATTAGAGGAGAGACATAACCCAGCATTTAATTCACAATGGGAAGAAGGAAAGAAATGAGAAGTGAACCTTTCTTTAATATTGTGCAGAAGGAGCTCAGCCCTGGATAAGAATGCAGAGCTATTTTAGAGGTACTGTTCTAGTGCTAACTTCTACTGTGGGCCTAATTTTCAACCTGAATGTTATTTTGATGCTCTCTAAGATTAAAGTACATCACTGCCTATTTTTCTGCTGATGCCTAAACTTGAAGAGCTATATAATGTCCTTTCTTTTGAACAAGTGAGCTAAACTGAATCCCACACTCAAGCTCCCTAAAGGGACTCACAAGAAGAGGCAGCACCCCAGTGTTACTCTCCAATATTATGCATAAGGTCATATGTCATTTAGAAAGCTCATGCTCGTGTCTTCATTTCCTTTGCTATCAGGACATTTTTGTGTCACTAATCTGGGTGCCACCAGGCAGTGTCACTTCTCTCTGCATCTCTGTCTTTCTGCCAGCTTCTTTTTTGTCCGTTTAGACCATACACTTGCAGTGTGTGCACAACGACTAGCATAACGCAGCACACAGAAACCTCTCTGTTACAGCAAACATGCACACCCTGCACTACCAGAACCAATAACGCTTACAGTTTTGCATCCTGCAGTTAGTTGACTACATGGTACAACCTGGACATTAGCCCATGCCCTCACTTGCTCTCTGCCCTTGCCTCCCCTCCTGTGGACTCTTCAGCCCCTTTTCCCTCCCTCCCAGTTTAAGGGTGGCTATCAGGCAGCACAGTTATTTTGGGAAGAAAACAGAAGACACAGCCGGTCAGGTACAGTGTCTGCTGCTGCATGAGTCCACCTAAAAATGATATGTTGCCACTGAACAGTTCCCCGTTTTATCAGAAACCTTTCAAGAAGACCGGAGAAGCCAACTGAGATTGAGAGAGTCTTGACTGGAAACAAAATATTTGAAACTCATTTGATCAAGAACAAGAAAGACTAAAAATAGCCAAAAGAGGAGGAATAACACCATATCCCCTGAGTTTTCCCAGTATTACAAGGAGGAGCTTTTGTTCTTTAAACCGTTTGCTCAACAGATGGAGTCTGGCAAGAAAATCTATCCCTGCAGAGCAACACTGCAGCCTACCTGTGTAAACCACTTTGCGCCTGACGGTCAGATTGACATGACCTTGTTTGGCTGCCTGTTGCATAAGCTGGACGACAAGCTGGTGCGATTTCCCGACAACAGGCGTCCCATCTACGCAGATCAGTTCATCGCCCGATCTCAGGCGGCCGTCAGCATCCGCAGCACCCAGCGGTACAATGTGACCGATGTAAATCTGATGAATTAGCACAAATAGTAGAAAGGAAAGAAAGAAAGAAAGCAAGCAAGAAAAAAAGAAAAGTGATACATGAGAACTAGCTCAACAGCCAGCTGGAAGCAAGGGGCACTGGTAGTTAGACCCAATTTAGTAGGGAAATTGTTGACAAACGTCTGCTGGTCTGGAAAGTTGCTCCTGTGAAAGCAGCTCCATGTGAACATAGCTACATCATAAAATTGTAATAAATTGCCATCTTGTTTCTTCAGGCGGTCCATTCACTCTAATGACATATAGCCTTGGGAAATGTGTTCAACCAGACAGTGACCAGAGAGGAAGATGGTTAAAAGCACTGAGGGTCTTGTCAGGGAGGCTGAGATTGAGTTATCCTTTCAATTGCCTCTAGGGTTTACAAGCTCTGTACCACTAGACTGTCCACTAACTCAGTCTTGGTTTATCTTCAGTGAGTTCTGTGGAGTTACTCTAACATGAGAGGAATTCATGGCCTCTCCTTCCGTAAATGAGCAAAATTATTTTGGCAGGGAAATATGTGGAAATTTATGCTGCCACTATGTAGCTTTGACCTGTGCAGCACATGAAAGACCACGTGTTTTTAGCCTGACACCTTCCACAGGCACTGGATTTATGGTAAAGAAGTTAAGTGAATTCAAGGAGGGAATTGAGCAAATAGACACTCTAAGATCAAAATACTTGCAAACCTGACCAGGACATTCTTTCCTCAGTGTCCAGGCAATTTCAGACCTGTATGTTTTCATTTGGGCTATCACAAAAACAGGGAATAGCAGGGGAAGCCAAACCCATTTCAGTTATGGGAGTTTTGGTTTGTTTTTTGGAGGGAGGGCGGGGAGGAGTTGCGGGGTGTAAATACATAGCCCACTAGTTATTTTAATAGAGATGCCATGGCGCAGTTCTGCACATCTGTACATGCTACTGCCATGACTCTGGAAGATGTTGTGAGTTAAAACAAGACCACTTCTAGATGTACTCACAGGTTCTCCAGGCTCATTTCCACCTAGAATCCTAAATCCAAAACCGGTTTCCTTTCTCCATAGAAAGATATCCTGCTCTTGGTAATCTGGAACTGAAGGGAAAGAAGGAAAACTGTAATTTTTAATCAAAAACCCATGCCTTTATAYCCAAATCAGGACTACTCCGATGTATGTGTAGAGGGATCTGCTGCACAATTTTTATCTTTAAATGAGGCAGTCTTGAATTTTTAGACATAATTAAGAACATTTATAAGTTTAAATACTAAAGGATTATTATTTATATCACTACTAAAAATTATATGGTGGTTTCTACTTTATAGGTGTCTAATTGTGACTTGCCATTTGTTTATCACTATAGTATTTCCTTCCATCAATATTAGCATCATTACCCAGTGCAAGAGCCTCTTCCAAATCATCAATAAATAAATGTGTACAACAGAAAATCACTCTGCCAGAAACAATGCAGCTGCCTCCTCTTTCATGGGAGACAAAAGAGCCACTTGTTATGACTTCTACTGTTTAATTAACTTTCAGAAGCATAGTTTGCTATCTGTCTACTGACACTGCTTTAAATAACTGTGGGACAGATCCCCAGTTGGTGTAAAACAGAAGGGCTCTACTGAAAGCAAAGCAGCTCTCCTGACTCTCACTTGCTCAAGTACGGGCTCTGTAAAACCACTGAACAGACAAAACCAGCTGGAAACATAAAAAAAGCTCAACCTTACCTACTCATTAGTATGGAACACCAGCAAGGTTTTTACAATGAATATTACATACAGTGAAGTACTAACCTTGAAGTGCGGTTGAACAGTAATGTTTTATATTAACTTATTCATGCTTGCTTTCATCCCTTTTTTAAAAATGCAAAATTAGTTGCTAACATTAAATCATATCAGAAGACAACTTCAGGTTCATTTAATATTTATTGGTTGGTATCTGTAACATTGACTGATTTTGTAATGATCCCCTCCCAAAATTTATAATTAATGATAAAAAAAGCTGTTCCTTTACAAGTCAGCTGCCTAGACCTTTAGTAAAGAAACCAAAGTATATTGTTCAGGAATGTAATTTAGATAAGTGCATACTCAGATACGGGATGCAACACGTTAATCTAGTTTTCTGTATCTATGAGCAGATAAACTGGTTGTTTTCCATTGACATCAGTGAGTGTCAGACTGGGCCCTAATTGCATTTTACACTGTTGGCGTCTGTTGCGCAAAGGTTTGGGTCTAGTCATCTGGTGCTTTTCAGCGTTGAGACTTTTGTCTAGCTCTGATGCTCTCTCTTCAATGACTCAACAGGTTTAAAATATAATATGAATTTAAGACCTGGGAATACTAAAAATTAAAAGAACAGGTGAGTGCTAAGGCACAGATGTCTGCTTTGACATTTTCATTCAAACTGGTTTATAGCCATTGGTTTTATAGATCATATTTTCACATTTTGATTACTTGCAGTTATAAACTAAGCTTAAGACCTGTGCACATTACCTTACTGAACTAGAGGCTAATTTTTGTCCAGATACAATTACAGAATAATCAGGTGATGAACACGCTGGAAGCCTGCRTGGTTCATCTGTTCAGACGAGCTGGCTGAAGGCAGCTCGCCACCATACAGACGTACGGCACAACAGCAGAACTTAGACAACAAATTAATTGGTGCTTGTCACTGCCTTCAAGCGAGGGGGAGCGTGAAGAGCAGACACATTCAGAAGCGTCTCTCCAGCACTTCGCAGGCTTTTTTGGCAAAGGCTGGCCCCAACCAATTAATAGCGCGTGTTGGATCTGTCAGAGGCAAAATGGCTTCTGCAGAGAGCTTCAGCGTGGGCCCGTTTCCGCGGCATCTCTCAACACCTTCCCATTTGTCAACTCTCCAGTCTCACTGAACGGTGCCTTATGTTCCTGGTTCGGGTACCAGCTAGCCAATTAACGGCCGCTGGAGATAACAGCAAGCCGAGGCGTAACGGCGGTGTCAAACCAAAGCAACAAAAAAAGACAAGTCTATACCCAAAGAAGCAAGTTCATTCATGTAACGCTCCTTCCGCTGGAAGGATTACAGAGAGGTGAAACACAGATACAACAAACATACAGACAACACACATTTACACAGTGTGAGTACAAACCGAACAAAACTCCTTTTGCCGCTTTTTGCGCCAACTCTGCAGTATGGTGATTCACTGGCACAGCCCAGAAAACCCCATCCACCTCTGTGCTTCCATACAGCTGAGGTGGGACCCCCTGAGGCTCACCATACTGGAGAATTACTTTAGGTGCTCCATTATTCGGTAGCGCTTCAGAGGAGCCACTTTCCTTACTTAAAGGGAAAATGTCATGGTAGTGCTGAAACTTTGTTGAAAACGGATGAAAAATGGCCTCCAGGAGTCATTCATTGCATCTTTGCACCTTGACCTGCTCTCAAGCATGTCTGACTCTTTCTGAAAAAACATGTACATAGCCCAAATGGGTAAAAGATGCCAGTCTGCTCGTCCTGAATTAAACCAGACCATTTGGAGAGCGTCGCAAAAGTGGTAAGAAGAGTTCTGCTGGGCCTGTGAGGAGGAATGGAGGGAGAGGCGAGTGCCACAGCCCTATCGACGAGCCACGTGGGCAAACTCATGAACGAAACGGGAACATGATACCCCCCCCYCCACCGCCTACGAAATGCGCCGCTAGCCAGTACACAGTAAAGCAAGTACTCTGCACCTTCGTGGCTAACCTTGGCGTACGGCCCTGCCAGACCTCCCTTGGTGATGAAGAGCCCCCCGCCACAGAGCAGCAATGACACCAGAACAAGACATCACAAGACACAGATACATTCTCGGCACAGTCTTACATTCTCCAAAACTCGTGGAATTGATTTCTCTCTCTCTCTCACCCTTGCTCAGTCCAGTTGCAGGCGAAGGTGACATAGCTGTAATATTAATTTTGTAATTTTGCAAAGCTTAATGTATCTGCTTTCTTGTTAGTTCATTTAATTAATTTTGACTGTATGCATCATGTTAGGCTTTCATGCATAAATTGCTAAGGTTATAGCTACTACAGATTATGACATAGTAACTTTCACATCTATTTGCACGTGCCTGTGTATATGTGGATATATAATACACACACACACACGTGAATTTATACATCTATGCACATGCATGCAGGTATATTTGAAGAACTCTTTTTTCTCCTCAGAGGAAGAATCTCTTTGAGAACACCTTAAGAATACTTTTCTACAAAAAAATTTCCACCATCATGACACAGTTAGTTTTCCAAATGGAAATATCTTTTTCTAATGTTAAAAGAAATTCTAAATACATGGTGATGAACAATTAACACAGTGCTTAATTAGAAGTCATTTTAATCAAACTTTCCTATACAAACTTTAACAATTATCTTACATGTTATACAAAAACAAATTCTGCCCAGTGTGATATCGGTTTCAACAAAAGATGGATTCAAAAATAATCAGTATGAGTTTGCTTTAGTCACTAGCTCATTTGAGGCAGCAGCACTTTCAGTGACTCATAGCTTGGCAAAGTACAAAAGTTTTAAGGCCCAGATTCAGCAAAGTATATAAGGACAAGTCTGAAATTAAGAGTGAATAGTCTCACTGAAGCTGATGGAGAGTTTCAGCGTTGAAAAGTCCTGTGATTTAGCCATAAATCTCATGAGATTCCGTATGTGCAGGAAAGCCCTGTTTTCTAAACTATCCCAACTGCAGGAGAATTCCAGTTTTTCTGTCTTTTCCTTTTAATCAACCCTTTTGGTGGCATGGAAAGCTTTCAAAAGATGGCTTCAGCATGTTCTCGACAAGATGACCAAGTTCTGCCACTGAGGTTTGGGGAAGGCGCGATGTCTCGACTGAGGCATGGACCAGGCTGGTGCCAGAGGAACACCAGCAAAGTCTGCCCACGATCCAGCTCCGTAACAGCTCAGCAGCCTCTGCTGCTCACGCAACGTGCTGCAAGTACTACGGTCTTTTTTAGCAAGACATTCTCTAAGGGCATTGACACATCTGTGTGCCCAAGTGTATGACACTAACTGTTTGTCTCCTATTAATAGGACATAAACCCTACCAAGAGGCTTTTACTAACTATCATTTTTAAAGTCAGTCTGATCAGAAGGCGGCTGCAATTTCCTGAGAGTATTTTCCTTTCCTATTTTAGGGAGAAAGTATCTAATGTTTGGTATCATTGTGCAAATATTTTTAATTCTATGTAATTGCTGGTGAGTGAACACTACACACCGGGGTCAAGACTTGTTTGTATTATTTTAATTAGATTTGGGGAGAGAAAATCCTACCAAACAAGTGATGTGCCTGAAAATAAAATTCAAATATTAACGATAACTTAGAATATTTTAAAAGCTTTAAAAATTATCTATCATGTTCTGCTTTACTTTTAATTAAATGCTTAAGCCCTTCAAAGGGATTCATTAACACATCTGCAATTCAGATTAATTCATTTTGTCACTGCTGTTTTGACAGATGGCCATATGTAGGATATGGTATTTTGCAAAGCAATCAAGCCACATGAGAAAAATTTGACAACAGATTGCGTTAATCTTTAAGGAAGTTTAATARTACATTGAAAAATAAAAAGCATATTATAAAAATATATTTTTCAATAAAATAGTGTGAGATTTCAGAATTGTGGTTCTCTGATAAACTATTCAATTGCTGTTTCTCTCACAGAGTGCTCTTCACGTATGTCATTCCTGGATCTTGGAACCGCTTCAGTGTTTAAACCTTACGGGTTTGTCCTTCTCTCTGATTCATGTACACAACTCCCACTAGCAGCAATGAGTTACCCATAAAGAGGAGCTCAGGCAGCTAAAACTTAGCACCAGCAAAGAGTGCATTTGTTATCGCCACCAAATGATCTGTTTTCAGATTCACTCAACACAAAGCCAGCTATTCTCCAAAGTCTTAATCCAGCAAAGAATGGCGACTCTGGGCCAGAGTGCAGCAGCGCATTTGAGCTCAGCCTTAGCCTTAAAGCATCCAGGTCCCTTTGGGTTTACAGCTTGAAAATAAGCTTCCTTGGACTGGAGCCCAAACACTCGGCACCTTGTAGGCCTGATCCCCTCACCCAGGGGAGCTGCATGTGAAGGAACTTTAGCCTGCATTTGTTGAATAAAGTTGCAGTTCTTGTCTGCTGCCACTCAGCCAGAGTCCAGACACAGTTATGGAGCCATTGCTTAGCTTTGCATTATTAATTCGAGCTTAAATTTTCTTCTTTTCTTTCTTCCCTCCCCTAAACAGGCAACGTCTGTGGCTCTCCTCCGCAGAATCCGAGTACTTCCTGATATTAAGATGCATTGGGTAAATAAAAAAGTACATGCTTTTACAAAATTATGGGTTATCTGGTGCTTTTGAACCAAATTCTGCTCTACCAATGGCTTCAGTGAGACAAGTCACATAAGTCAAATATAGTCTTTTTTTATGAAATACTGATCCAAAGAATACTCAAAGAAAGGAAGAACACATTTTACCAATTCTGAAAAATTAAAATGTTGCCTGTGTGCTTTCCATGTCTACATTATTATTATTAATGTTAATAACAGTGGGATGCACTCCCAGTGAAAAGGCAGTAGGTGGTCATTATAGATTCAGTACTTCTTAGAAACATCCTGGAGATGATGTATTCATATATTGAATGAAACCTCTTTATATTATTATTTTTAGATGAAAAAAAATTCTGTCTGGGCTGGGGCTAATGAATTCATCTTTTGGTGTCAACTGTTCTAATGCTCCAAAATTCTGTCTTTTTTAACTTCATCATATACTTCAACACAAAGGGTTGCTGCTGTTTTTCAGTCCACTTGTCGGGGATTCAAAACCCTGCCTCTCAAAAGAACATTTTATAATCCTTTTCAGGTTTATTAAAATTTAAGGCCATGAATCAACAGAGAGCAAGCCTCGGACTGGGCAGCAGGAAGAGCTAGGAGAGCTGAGCTGGGGCTCCTCGGGCAGCGGGGGCTTCTAAGGACCCACCAAAAGCCCCAGTTACAGGATGCATCAGCCAATCTCAGCACTGGCACTAGGGTGGCATCCTCCTGCTGTACATCAGATATGCATTCACGTCTGCTCACGTCTTCATCAGAAGGATGCAGAGGGAGTCACACCTAGCACCCAAGGCTATGGACGTCATGGGAGAGGAGATGCTAACCTCAGTCCCAAAGCCAAAGGGAATGGGTGCTCAAGCAAAGAAGAAAGTAATGATATGACTGTATCACCGCCAGCCAAAGGAGGCACTGGAGTTAAACTGAACCGCAGCTGGGTAAAAACACGAAGAACAGCACATGTGGGGCAGATAAGACAGTGAAACTGGAGGCCCAGGGAATGGTTTCTCCCATCCTGCAGTCTGTGGTGCTCCATGTCAGCAGAGCTCCCTACGAGCAGTCCAAAAGCCACGCAGCCGGTGCTTGGGCAACACTGGGAAGTGAGTCTCAAAGGGATGATTCACGTTCATAACAGAGCAGCCACCAATTGTCCACTTTTCATGCAGACCAAACACAGGGAAAGAAACATGGTGGCTCACTCCAAGCTCCCAGAGCAGAAGAGGCACCGGGTTTCAGTGAGACTGAAACCACAGTCTCCATTTATGAGACTGGGGAGAGGGATGAAAGGCGAGGGCTTGGCGAGGAAAGGAGCAAGAGCTGACCACTGACCTCTAAATAAAACCACCAGTCACACTTTGGGATCAGACCACGACATGAGACAGAGCACGTCCAACTGCCTTTTTCACTTAGACCATATCTTTCCTGTTTTTCTTCACCTTTCATTAGGTGCAGCAAAGCCACGTCACTAGGTAAGAGTGCAGGCTAATCCCCAGGGACTGTGTTTCACTCCAGCTTAGAGTTGGAAATTCATAGGCTCTTGGACACTTCTAATGGCACATGCTTACAAGGAGACGTGACCATATCACAATTCTGCCATTCTGCAAAAACCCTCTGTCTATGAAACCAAGAAATCTCAGAAAACACCTTCCTGGGAAGGAAATGGCAATGGAATGAAAAGGTGGTAGAAAAGCACTGATGTTCAAACAGGTAGGTCTCATCTGGTAGAAGAGGCAGGAGATAAGGATTGAAGCAATAGAAGAGAATCAGCCCCACTACAGAGATGCTGGACCATGGAAAGGTGAGACAGGGAAGCTGAAGGGGCGTAGCAGATCCCAGTCTAGCAAAAGGCCCAAGCAGAGAGGATTGTGGCACAGGGAGAGATGGGGTGTGGGAAACCAGCAGGTCAAGAGACAGTGAAAAGGCCTCTGGAAGGGCTCTAATCACAGACAAGGATAAAACCTCTACAAGATACCTGCAGCTATCGAGGAAAAAGGGAGGATGTGGAGGTCAACACAGAAGGGCGACTGCCTGCCGGCACACTTCAGGATTTCTCTGGCTCAACCTCGGGTTTTATCGGGAAAGACAGGCAGGAGTTAGGGCTGCTAAGCTGATACTAATGACTAATTAGCATGAGTTAAACAGTTAATTAGAAATTAGCAAAGTAGCTGCAGGGGGTCAGAAGCAATGCCAGCACAGTGCCTACAGGAACCACATGAGCTGAGCAAGGGTGATGCCGGTGCCATGGGATGGCCTCAGGCTTGTCCATCCAGGCAGGAGAAGGAGGAGCTCTGCCCGCAGCTCTGCAGGGCTGAAGTGTCACCGTCCCTCAGCTCTTGCCCCTTTTTCCTATTTCAATGAGATGCACGTGCAAGTTCCATCACTGCACTTCTCCGTAGAGCAGCATGACCTGGCCCAAGAGCCCGCAGGGTCAGTACACCTAATCCCTGGGAAGGGAAGGAAGCAGCGCACAGAAGCTGAGACACCTACAAACTGCATTGCTGAGACATTCAATCCAAAGAGATGCATCTTCAGCCAAGAAACTGTGACTCATGATTTAATTTTTCCAGGACATAAGATTTCAAAGTGATTCATTTGGTCAGAAAAAAACCAGTCCTACCATTTTTCATTCTGGGGTAATGTTCATTTCATACTAGTTTTACCAATTTCTAGTTACCGGAATAAAATCAAACTCCAGGTGACACTCTTACAGCACCAAGACTTTGAAGCTCCCTTTTCTTAACTAAAGTAACTATTGCTTTTGAAAATGAATCTAATACTCTAACTCTTTCTTTAAGAAGCTTTTACAGATTTGATCATCTTCAGCAGTGCAATTAAAGCAAAGCCAGCATGTTTATTTTGTTTGCAGAGGAGAAACTGATTGAAACCATATTTATAGTCTTGGAGCAGAATCAAAGCCCTGCTGAACTATTAGCCAAGTGTGCAGATTATTAATTGCCATAAAAGCCACTTACAATATGCATTTGATATCTGTATTGTTAAAGTGTCCACTCCGGTCAAAGTAAAATGGCTCAGCTGGATTTTCTCCTCCCCAGGGTGAGACTGGAAAGCATCTGATATGAATTTCAGCAAACTAAATACCTCCCCTCCTTACTGAAATTCCTATGCATATCAGACAATGATTCTTAACCTCAGAAAAGAGTTTAGGATCTGGATAACAAACTTGGAAATTCTCCTTCAGCCTAATTTAAAGCAAAATAAAAAAACAGGGAAAAAGATGGTCTTTAATTTTAAAGGGATTTTTCATCTTAAGCTTTGGTCTAAGTGCCCTTTCCTAGAGATGATCTAAATTCATTCCTCATCAGAGAGGAAACTGCGCCTCTACCAAGTAGATATCATTGACAGATACCAAATTAACAAACTGAAGCCTTATATTTTCAACATAAATTTAAAAGATTCAGTTCTTCGCAAAGAAAATATACAGAGAGCAGCTGCCAGAGCCGTAGCCTTAGCAACCACACCTGCTTCATACTCACGTCGGCTTTCATACATGCTCCTGGACTGGGCCCAGATTTTGAATGGATCTGGCTTCTTCTGCCCAGAACTGTCCGGTTGATCCGCAGCCGGTGCCTCCGCGGCGGTGTAGTCCGGCAGCACCTGCGTGCTGTGAACGGGGGAAGCGGTGTGCCCGCTGCGGTGGCTGGAGACGCTATGCTGAGAACTGTTTTGGCTGTCTTTCCTTTCAAGTGGTTGCTGTAAGGAAGAAAGCGAGTGGAAAGAGAGAGAACAGACGGTTATTGGTCTTTGAGTGGGTGTTTTCCATCAATTTTTCTCCCTTCTTTGATCAGGGTTTCTGCATGCATATAAGTAAATATATAAATCACAGTTTTGCTGCCACCAGTTAATGCTGGGTACAGTTACAATCCCCGATGACAGATTTTGATAGGCAGACTGACAGAAAGAGATATGCAAAACAAAGTCATTTATCATAAAAAAGTATGCAGTTCTCCATCTCACACATAAAACAAATCTAAATCTCTTTATAGGTTACTAGTTTCAGTGCACTTATTTTTTCCTACATTAAGGCACAAAAACTCAACAACCTTCTACTCAGATGATATTATGGTCTAACTTGAGCCTGCAAGAAAAAGGAAGAATTACCAAATTTCACTGTGAAAACTTAAACAGTCCCTCTGAAACAGATGCAAGCACAACCCTTACTATGAAAGATCACTTTTCCTCTGCAGCTCTTGCAACCCCCACATCACAAGTGGGTGAACAACAGAGTACTGCTTTCATGTCTCTGCTTCCCAGAGCATCCACAGGATTACAGCAGACCTTCATAAATGTGAAAACGTCTATTTGCTGTTTGATTTCCTTGTTTTAATTCAGCATATTAAAACAGGAAAAAATACGTCCGCCTAAATTCAAGGCTTATTCAAAAGCAATATGTCAAGAGCTCTGTCTGCTCAATATTTAGCTAAGCAGGGTACATAATTCTTAACTCAAATTCACAACGGTGTGCTCAAATGAAGCACAAGTCACATTTGCATTGCCAGGATTTATACTACTCAATATGCAGAAAAATCCTCCTTCAACAAGAGCGCCCCAACTGTACAGCAAATGCTTTTTAATGCTCTTTTGAGATGACCTTGGGTTGGCATCAAGGTCGAGTCCAATCTCCCACCTGCTCCGGCACAAGGAACAGGGCTGCTGAGATGCAGAGGGCGGCTGGAAAAATAGCATCCTACAAGTTGTTTTTACAATGTCCACAATTTCCTGGCTAAAAGGTGTCACCCGCTCGTACCAAGAAACCTCAGACAAAAATTTAAAAGCCTCCTGCTGGCATTAGGTACCCAAAAACATTGCAATAGGAGTCTCTGCTTTCAGGGACTTCTCCACAGAAAACCAAGCAGGGGTTGGGAGAAAAGCCAGCGGCAAACACAGAGCAGATCAGCACGGGGGGCTGAAGTGCACACAGGTCTGGGGACCCCCTCCTTTACTCTGAACACGAAACCCCAGGCGGCCAATGCTCCATCATAGCAGGGCTGAATGAATTACAGAGGAGAAAGTCACGATATGAAAGTGGTGACTCTTTTTGAGTCTTAACTATAATCTTTTTTTTTTTTTTAAGTTGCACATATTTTTAGGTTTACACTGAGAAAAAAAACTCAGCTCCAACAGCCCAAATGACTTTGACCTCTCACCCTTACATTTAAGCTGTTGATCCACTACCAGCATTTTTTAAAATGATATCTTGATCAACTGCAATGTGAAATTGCCTTTGTCTTTTAAAGCAATTTTGAACAAAGCATACGTGCTGTGATTACTCATCTGCAGACTTTCAAATACAAATATCTGAACCGATTTCAAACATTTTTAGCTTAAGTGGTAAAAGAAGCTAATTCACATGCAGCCCTTCAGTTTTTAAATGAAGCAGTTTTAAAACATCTATGCTGTGGATAATCACTCCTTTGTAACTTAAAAATAAAAAAAAAAGAAAAAACACTTTACAACTCTCAGTCCAGCCATCTGGATTGTTTTGTTTGTTTGGCCAAACTACTAAAATAACTACAAGCATCCTGTGAAACTTCAGGCCAATCTCACTGGAAATAGCTGGTTTACAGAAGTTGGAGTACAGGGACTAAAATGTGAAGCTTTATTCAGCCCTTGGGGAAATTTTGAGAACTCTCTGAAAACTTTCTGATTTAAAAAGAAACAAAATTTGAACTTTAAAAAGTGTTCTCACTTTATGATATGAAAGATGTAAATATTGAACAAACTATGAATTCTGTTTCGTATTTGGGTTGCAAATGGAAGTGTCAGCATATCTCAAGCAAAATCACCTCTAATTAAACTAGAGTTGAAATTGCAAATACACAGACATTTTGCAAGAAACAGGGGAAAACTTCTTCAGAGGGACAGTTGTTTTTCCAAACAATAAGTCCTTTAAAAAGCCTGAAACACCTCTACTTAGGAGTTGCAGAGGGGGGCAGAGAAAGGGGAACACAATCATGGAAAACGTGAATATATGTAATTAAATTAATTCAAGACAATATTAATGGACTTTCACATCACCAGATGAGGCCAAAAAGGTTTGGGGCCGAACTTTTACACGTGCTGTAGCAGCTTCAGCACATCACCATCAGCAGGACTTGCAGGGGTCTGACTGCCCTGCTCTCCAGGGTGCTCCTGCAATGGGGACTGCCCAGATGAAGAAGTTTGTGCCTTGGTGCACAGGAGATGCACCCAAGAGATGGTCCCAAGAGATATGAGCTGACGATATGCCAATGAAAGGATGGCTTCTCTATCTCCTGCCTCGCTCCTAGCTTTTGGGGCCAATCCTCCTGGGTCCGGGTCTGACTGCCCGGCTCACTCAGCTCACACATGGGCAGGAAAGCAGCTAAATCAGGGCCAGATGAGCACGGGGCTGTTTGGTGACAGACTGCTGCAGAGCGGGCGGTTCAGACCTCACCCTGAGATGCTGATCACGTTTTTCAGTGCAAAGTAAAGCAGATCAGCTGAATCGTGTTGACTTCTGACAGTAGCTACAAGAGCATGGGGCACTGAGCTACTCAAGTCAGCAAGAGCACCCCTGACCCTCCAGAGTCTATGGTCTTCTCCAGAGCTATGGATAAGCATAAATAGCTTGCTAGAAAGACTCTTGACCAAAAGTGGCCAGAAACCAAGACTACGATGACTACCTTGAGTCCATTTAGGCAGACTGCACACTTAAATACAGGTGATGGGAAAAAACAATCACCTTGGTATTGTATTACAGCCATGACAAAATAAATATGTGGGAAGCTGGAGCTTGGGTGCCCTACCCAAGTGCCAGGTCTGAGATGCATGGCCTGTGCCAGCTTCCCTATGCCCTTGCTGAACCTTCACAGTGCTCATCCTGCAAAACATAAGATGAAGAAAACGTACTATTGGGAAGAAAGTCTTTTCTAGCTGCCCTTTCCCCACTAGCTGAGGTTAACAGGAACATCAGCGTGGCTGAGATTTCCGAGTGCAGCTGTGGGGGCAATTGCTGCAGAAGAGGGGTCAGCAGCGGTCAGGGTTTGGGCACACAGCAGCCTTCCAGGATTTCTTCCCTCCACTGTGCAATCCCATTTTCAGCCACAGGCACTCCATTTGCCAGCCTGAAAGGCAGCTTCTCCCTCAGCAGAGCGGTTGAGTGAGCCCACACTGAGCACTACATCGTCCTTTGATTACGGGGAGGGAAGAAAACAGCAAAGACGATGTGAGCCAGGGAGCTTGAAGCTGTCGTGCTTCAAAAGGAGACAGGAGGAAAACTGCTTACAAAAGTCTCCAAGTGCCTGCAAAATACTACAGATACCCACATAGCAGAGACCAGTTGTCATTCATGCTAAATGAAAGAGTAATTAAACGTTACTTTGTACAGTGACTGCTAAAACAACCAAGGCCCATGACATGGCTGAGAGGTGGCTGCAGGCAGAGATGGGACACTAATTATTAGCAGCAGTTGTGTATGTCTGTGTCAGGCAGAGAGAAACCCGCAGCAGAAGAGGCGATGGTGGCAGGGAGCGTGTCCTGCGGCACGAACGGACACCAAAGCTTTTTGGCACGGGATTCTCCAGGCATTAAACTGCAAGAGAGAAGAGTTGCTGTGGTTTCCTCCGACTGCATTTCAAGGTGGGGGGAAAAAAATGGTCTCTGAATGAAGAGGGATGTGTTGTACAAACTCATGCTATGGAACCTACTTCTCCTCCTGACAAAAACAGGACATCAGCAGAGCCCCAAGTGCTGCCTATCCACCCGAAATACGTGGCAATCTCTTACCAGGGACAGGCTGTGCATAGGAATTGCATTTTTGGCCACAATTCAGCTATGCTGACAATATATTTATTTACACCCAAAAGAAAAATTAGATTTTTGGAAGAGCTTAGCACTTTCTTCCCCCTGCAGTGATCCTGTCTTCTGGTGATCTAGCCGCAGATTTTGCGCTCTAGAGCATTTTGGAGAAGCTGGTCCTGGCAGCGACAGCAAACTGAGCTGGAAATGGGAATCTTTGCCCCCTTGTGGAGTGTTTTGATGCAAGCAACATGGGGAAAAAAAAGAAAAAAAAAAAGTTTGTTTTCATCCATGTTATACCAGGATAATTGCAGGGGAAATTGCTATACTAGAGAACTTGCACACTGAAAATGTATATCCCCAGACGGTCAATACAAAAATATTATCCATTTTCATCTAAAGAAGAATCAATGGGAAACTGAAAACAAACAAGCTGCATGGAGAGCTGCTGTGAGCATATCCTTGGTGGGGAGAAAGGGGGAAGAAAGGACTTGGAAGTGCCCAGTCCCACGTATGGCTGCAAACTGTTTTTTTTACTAATTTGGCTCTTCCACCAAGGTTGAAAAACTCTCCTTAAAAACTGAGAAAAAGCGCAAAGCTCATCAGAAGATACACACAGGCTGAAAAATACAGCCCAGGAAAACTGAGCTGAAGGCAGAAAAATATTCCCAGACGGTGTCACAGCCCCAGCACTAACAAACCTCTCCAAGGGGCCAAAACACCTCCTGCCAGCCGGAAGGTATCCAACAGCCTGAAGTCGGCCTTTTGGGAATACGGGATTGGGGCTGACAGCTAAAAATAGGGCTTGTTTGAGAAAGAGACAGCCGTTTGCAGTAAGTTGGGAGTGTGTCTGGGCTCTGGGAAAGAATACGAGGTAACAAGAGAGGGCTCGTCACTGCGCTGAGTGAAGCAGAAGAGGATGGAGACTTGAGCTCATGTTTCCCCCGATGCAGCAGAAGAAACAAAGAACGAGCACAAGTTAAGACTGGGCCAACTGCTCCTGTCCTGGATGTACGCTGTCCTCTAACTGCAGCTAATTTATTAATCAAGGAATGCTGGAAAACATTCCCTCTGCATTGGACAAAGGGAGCAGGGGAAACAGGCAGCACGTTCAACCCAAGCCCCATAGCCAGCCGTGCAGCGCTGGGGACAGCCCGCTGGCGCACAGCTCAGCTGGCAGCACCCACATTCACCCAACGGCTGCAAGTGCAGCAAACCATCCCTGGGAAATGCCGGGGCAGGGCGCAGTGAGACAGCATCCCAGCTGGGGAGTGTGCCAGCGGGGCCAGCCTGGCTCTCCCCTGCCAGGACAAGAGCAAGTGGGAATCCTCATGGCCAAGAGGGCCGGGGTCCCCTCACCCCGCAGCCGAACACCAGCCCTGCAACTAAACCAAGGAAGGAAGGTGTTAAGCAATACCGCTGCTTTTATGCTTTTGACCATCGCCTTGGCCACACAAGCTCTGGTGTTGGTGTAAATCCATCCTAGACAGCACCAAGGACTTTTTCCTCCTCTGCATACAGGTGCCTGAAGGCGCTTTGCTCCAGGTTTCTGTGCTCAACCCGTGCACGTCACCGATGCCTGGGAATGAAGGAGCGGCTGTGCTGGCTCCGACGCACTCTGCTCTGCCCCTCCGAGGAGCGGTCGGTCATTAATGCTGCCGCACAATGCGGCAGTGTAAAACATCGCTGCTAATTGCCGATGCAAATGAGCCGGTGTGCAGGCAGGGGGAATAGGAGGCTCTGCTTTTTGTGAATCCTGTGCTTTAGAGGCAACAGCACCGCCTAGGGCTGTAGTAGAAACTACTGGAGAGACCCTAAAGCAAGGTGAGAAGGGTTCAGGAGAGGCACGCGAGGGAATGGGACTGCTTTCSCAGGGCTGACCGGCTCCTCAAAGCAAATAGTAGGGAGAAATCTGCTGTTGCAGGAGTACACCTGTTTGCAAGCAGTCTCTTTGTTCACCGAGGCAGGATTATCCCGACATGGATTTAGATGCTGCTCAGATTTTCATGGTGCATTGCTGCCAACCAGGGCAGGATCCCCCTTTACCTGATGCCAAATGTGYGTGCGGCAAAGCGGGAGCCTCCACGCTTTGAAAAGACCGAGACTCATTGATCGGGGCTGGTTTAATGACAGGAGTCGGAGTCCGGGTTGAGTGCAGCCACTCCTGCTCTGACTGAGGAAAAAAGTGCAGGCAGAGAAAAGAAACGTGCCAGACGCGTACGTATTTTACACACTTGCTTCTGTTTTACCRAAGGCTGAAATAATCTCAGCGTATGACAGAAGTGAGCGTGCAGGGTCTGACGTGCCTGTGATCTGCGAGGGAGCACACCCCGCACTTCTGCCTCTCAACATTAATGCGAGCTGACAATGGTAGAGGCCTGGGCTCACGTGACTTTAATCAGCACTGCCCTAAGCCATCAGAATCACATTAATTATTTCAGGGCTTTCTTTTTGGATGAACAGAGAACTTGTATTAAAAGCAGGAGCCTTCTGCTCAGCCCCTTCATAAACCTCTTGCCCAGGTTTGCAGCGAGGTGGGCTGCGCCCAGCTGCCGTTTTTGGCACCCATCGGGGACTGTCGGTGAAGTTTCGCACCGTCTTACAACACGGCAAAGACCTCACTTGCTCTGCTTGCCCAAAGCTACTGGGAGATAAATCTCTTTTCCCCCCTCCCTCTCAGCAGATAAATGTTAACTTTCAGGCTTTAAGTAGTCCATTTCCTTTAAAATGAAACATTTTTTTGTTGTTGCCTACAAAGAGTACGTTAATTTCTTCCATGATATCATGCACAGAGCTTTAACGATACTTTAGATCACGGCTTCCGTGCTATTAGCTAACATGTCATCCAGGTAACAGCTTTACGTGGAAATAGGATCAGAAGGGACAAGAAAATACTGTTCTGTTGTTTTTTTTTTTTTTAAATAAGGAATCTCACACCTGCAGCACAATCCTGCTCAGTATGAAAATGCCTCCAGAGCAAGCACTCGGACAGCTAACTGTATTCCCCGGGAACTGTAATCATGCTCCGTTCATGCTTTGTCTCTCTCAACAAGGTGCATGCTTTCCCATTCTGTTAATAATTCAGCCGAGGGTACTCGAGAAAACTCAGAGAGTTAATGGAAAAGGTTGGTGCCTATGAGCACCCGACAGGAATTGCTATCTGGCAAGAAGGTGGAGCCTCCCATCTTTCCAAAAGGAAACAATAGCTTTTTTTTGGGTAAGTTAAACGACAGAGAAGCTCATCTATCAGGAAAGAGGATCTGTAAACTTGAGGCTTTATTTGCAAACAAGTCCCCCTTCCATACTGCATTCCTCTTTCATCTCCCCATGCAGCAGGAGCCGTGCAAGGTAATCATGGTTGCAACAGAAAGACAACTTAAAACAATCAAGACCCACAAAGAAAACAAACCGAACTCATGCCTTTCTCCTTCAAAGCAGACAAACAGACAAAAATAGTATCTGAAAAGTGCTTACCGACTTTGGGCTCTTCTTTGGGACCGGCAGTCCTGAAAAATGGCAACAAGGGAAAAATAAACATTAGCATCTAAACGTTACCTTCCCTTAAAGAAAAATCCCTAGGTGTATCATCCGAATGTAGCCATCTGCAGAGTTATGTCAGCTTTCGCTCTTGCATCGGAGTTACCAGTCTGTTCATATCGAATCAAAGCACAGGGAGAGGGAGAGCGAGCGAGAGACAGGAGCGGGGAAGAGGGAGCGGGGGGAGAGCTCTATCTGCATTAGCTATGCTGACTTGTGCTGCAGCAGCCGGGAGGCTGGGAGAGAAACCCACAGCCCTCAGCGGCTGCCGAAACCCAGCGCTTGGGCAGAATCTCAAATGCTCCCCTGGATTACGGGAGACTTAGCTTACAATTAAACCGAGGCTATTTCCTTTTGACGCGATCGGCTCGGCGATTTTATCGGACCAATCGCGGTGGCGCAGGGGAAACAGGTTGATTTTTTAAAAAGTATTTCTCTAGAAATCGATTTTTGAAAGGAAAATGTGCATTGCCTTGAGCCAGGAGGCACGGGCTGGGCAAAGGAAAACAAAAGCTTGTGGAGGAATAAGCTTTTATCCCTAAAAACGTGAATGTTACTGAGAAAACACGCATTTTCCTTCCTGTCCATCCTAAGTGTAAATCTTTGAAGCCAGAGATTTTATCTGTTAGTTACAATTTCAGAGAGCTGAGGCTTGAAAACAGCACTGCAAATGTCCTGACCCTTGGGGGGGATGCTCGGGAACTTGGAGAAGGGGGGCTCACACAGGTTGCAATCGATGCAAAGGAAGAAACAACTGGGAGGGCACAAGAGAAGGTTTTTTCAAGGACAATTCTGCATTTTGGAGCAGCCTCTTACTCGCTCTGTGATGAGCAAGTAAACTCAAGTGGGATTTCTATCGACGACTACTGTGTATAGCTCAATTCCCAGCAGCAAAGGAGACACTTGGCCAGGGGATTTACCTACAACGCAGGAAAAGCTCTTTCCTGGGAATTTTGCAAATCACCTTCCTTCTCCTCCACTGTTGGAGGAGAGGGAACTCCCCATATTTTGCTCTGTGTGGCACTCCAGAAAACAAATATAAACCAAAACAGAAGATTACGCTCCATGTTAAGTGCTCAGGAATTCGGATGTTTGAAATCTGCTTTTGTCTTTAGGATGTGATTTATGTGGCATTTATGCCGCATTATGTTTCCTACTTTATGCATTTTGTTTGTGCTAAAACCCATGCCCTCGTCTAACTTTTACACAGAGAATAAAATAAGTGATGCAAGTGAATTACCAATCTGTCTAGGAAGAAGCTCATTTTAAGGTAATTTGGGAGATGTTAGCTCTGAATAGGGAAGATCCACAATTAAAAATGATAAACAGAGCTCACTTTGCTGCCTGCTCACAGACTGGGATGCAAACTGTAATGAGTATTTTAAATGAAATATTTTCAGCTTTTGAGGAATATCTGTGCTCTCCACGTCACTCTGATGCATTCCCAGCCAATAGCTGATACCCCTCCAGGCACTGATTGATCGAGGGACAATGAAACATCAAAACTGTTTGAACTAAACAATCAAGACCGCAGCTTCATTTCTGCTGACGGTGACTGTGTTTGTATAATACACTTAAAGAGGAAAGCAGTATTAATGTTCATGGCAAGTCACATTTTTAACAGGCATCATTTAGCACAGAGATAAACACACAGATAGAGATTCTCCCTCTCTCTCTCTCCCCTTCCACATGCATGCACACACATTTACTCTCCCCTTCCAAGAGATGCTCCTTCCTATTAAATCAATAGGTAGAACAGATCCCCATGCACACACGCACCCTTAACAGACCAACATGAGCCAGAAAAGGTATTACAGCAATTTAAATGTTCCCCTCAAAAAATAAAGCAGAGATGCAGCTGGCCTGTTGGTTCAAATTGTACCAGAATTTCAGTTTATTGCATCACAAGCATTAAATGTTAAAATTTACTAAGTATGAACTACTGAACAAACCTTTCCTTCAAAGTTTGTCATTAATTTTGGCTGTTCCAATCCAAAAGAGATGGAAAACAGTTGAAAAATAATGGAAAACACATCAAGGCCATTGTTTGGTGGGTCCTTCAGAGGCCGATGAATCTTACAGTGTCACTGCTCTGTGCCAGACTTTGCTGCAGAACAAGCAGTAATTGACTTTTTACCAAAATAAGTGACTGCAGAACACGTTAACAAATGTTGGTAGTTTTTCATGGGACAAGCTTATAGTCAGGGCAATAACCTGCCTGTACATTTTCCTGTAAAAATGTTATTTATTCATCTAATTAGGGTCTCATTTTAAAACTCCAGTTCTTGACGCAGCAGGCCAAATGAGCAAATGATAAGTATAATATATAGTTTTCATGCTCAGATGACGGAATGGATACAGTATTTAACAGCAATGAACATGAAGCACTTGAATAACCCACAAATCCTGGGAACATCACTAGCAAGAAAACACTGAGCTTTATCAAAAAGCTTCTGGCAAAAACAATTGCCCATGCCTATGAGTTTGGGATGGTGACAACTATGAATTACAACATTCCCCTTTTGATTATATTAACCATGTCCCATCACTGCTCAGGCCACTGCTCATGCCATGCCTTGCTTGGTATGCTCATCCTCCCAGCCGCCCCGTTCTGTCCTGAAGCCTCACTGCAAGTTTTTCAGAGGTGAATGGGCCAAGCACGGACTTAACACCCAGTTTGCAACTCTTTGGCATTGTTCAATTTTTTAGTGGTCGGAGTAATGGCATTCACATCCCTGGCTAAGAGAAGCCAAAAGGCTTCGCTGCTGTGTCCTCAAATCCGATAATGGAATAGTAATAGTTTATACTGACACTGTTTGCAATATAATTCCTCTGTGATTTAAAGCCTGTGAACGTCTCTCACTAGTACTTGAAATGCATCTTCTAATTTTGGGGGGTTTTGGAGGTGCAGATTAGGGACCGTGGAAGAGTCATGCAACCGAACGGGGCTGTTGTCATCACAGAGTTAACTGTTTTAAAACAAACAAGCACATCTGGTAAACAATGTCAATATGACCTAAAACCCCTTGAATGGGCTCATTGTAGCTACTTACTAAATGTGCCTGGAATTAAATTAATTAGAAAGCACAAATTACTCCCCTCTAAATAACAATGTAATAAAGCAACTGCTTAATGAAAAATATCAGTGATCAGTGAGCAATCCACAAGCACAAAAAAAGGGATTGTAATCAAACTAAATTCACAGACTTGTCAGCAAGGCAAGAAAGGCTTCATACAAGGTTAGTCAAAAATGAGTCAGATGCAGGGATCTAAATTAAACTAATTATCACAGAGATTATTACATTTATCTTAACAAAAACCTCTCTCTTTTCTCCCCAGTACTCCCTAAAGCTCTGTGTACAGCTGGCTGCATCCATCTGCTCAACTACATTTTGTAACATAGGGAGAAAAATGCAAATCATTAAGCAAGTTTTGTACCATGACTTCAGCACTCTTAATGCCATTACCCATCAGGAGCAGCATTTCTGTTGCGTGACGCTGTATTATGTTGTGAGTCATGCGGTCCATGAAGTAAGGCCACAACCCAGGTTATTTCATATTATGCGGCATGTGTTAATTTTGCAGTCTTGTGTGGCAAAACTTTTGGAGCTGGGAAGCTGTAAGTTCCCTAACCCTACCTATGATGCGTTCATGGAATAACCCATGGGACAAAACTGTGACCCCGAGTGTTGCTGTTTCTAACATGTAATGGTCCTCAATTTTTACAGGAACATTTTCTCAAATCTTTTGTCTTTATGCAAACAAAGTAACATGGGAAGACCACGACACCTGGCAAATTCCGTTTTGCTGAGCATTGCACACAATGCAATGTGTGACTACAAATCCACACCATAGCCTGGACCTGACTCTGGTGTGAACTCAGAAGGCCACAAATGCTCAAAAATTACCTAGATGGACACCAGACACATCATGACCTTTCTACAGCCCTGTGTTTTTAGTGACAGTGGATCAAAATGATCAAAAGTTGAATCTTAAGGAAGACCTATCTCTAGGCATCACAGGAGTCATCCAGTCAACCCATCTGAACAGCTCGGTTATGTGAAGGCCAGTTGGCATGAACACTTCTCCCTTCACCACAAAAAAAAAAGTATATATTTCAATGGGATTTCAACCGAAGTTGGAACAATTCAGTACCAGTTTGCACAATCCACCATAGGACAAAGGCACTTGAAATTGCTAAGAGCCAGTCTAGAAGCCAGATGTATCATCTTATTTATTGCTTACAACGTCTGTGGCTACTGCTAAACATTTTTCAGTTTTGGGGTGTTTTTGCACATGAAAGGAAAGAACAACTGTGTCTAGATCTTTACTTCTCATGATTGCTTAACACTTCCAGTCAGGACACCCTGTGGACCATCCATATCCAACAGCAAAAAAAGCCATAGGTGAGCCTAGGTGAAAAGGTTACCCATTTGGTTTTGTTATTACGTGGTCTGCAGCCCAGAATGCACAACAGCTGAAAATTAGCAGGAGATGAATAAAAACACAAGAAAAGAAACATTTCAGACTGTGTCACTAGGTTAACATTGACAGAGAAAATGTTCCTGCCTGGAAAAATAAAAATAACAAGCTTTCTAAATAGTGCTGCTTACACCATGCTGAATAAAAACCAAAGGCTGTATCAAAGAAAACAGACACTTTGAAAGATGAGGGGTAAAGTACTGGAGTCAGGGGGTACACAACCATATACCTGGCACTGCACATTGATCGCTGCTTTATGTGTGAAAAGCAAGGAACTCTAAATAATTAACACTAATGGCCATTAGTGCCACTGGGGGACAGGGGAGGGGAGGTTGGTGGTGACAAAGCAATCCCTTGATTCTGTATAATCCATTGCCAAAGAATTTCTAATAAAGGACAAATACTATCTAAAAAAATAGATGGAACTTGATCTTTTCCAGACTGGAGAAAGAACAAGAAAACATACCAGAGTAATTTGCAGCAAGAGAGGCAAGCCTGCACACAGCCATAAGGAGCACCACCAAGAAGAAAACCCCTACCTTGTCCCTGCCCAACTTTTCTGCTCATCATTGTGATTTGCATAACAAGAGTGTCACTGCACTATCAAAAAAAATTAGCTATGCAATACAAGCTTTAAGCGAGAGAATAATTTACACTGCAGGAATACAGCCCTGCCATAAATCAAGTTTGGTAACTACCAAAGTTCAATGCTAATGTTAAGAAAGCGATGTTGTCAAGAGACCATCTCGGGCATTATTAACCCACTGGCACTGGCAAAAAACATGAGGCATAGCATATTATTGCCATTAACAAGAATTTCAGTTCTAGGTGCTCTAAAGATGTTAAATTGTATTAGCCTCAATTACTCATTCTTGGTCAGGATGCTAAAGAATTCCTCGTAATTGAAGTCTCAGTCATATTTTCAGCATCTCAAACCAGAATTGATTTTAGAAGCAATAAAGAAGATATAGGCTAATAAAATCTATTTAATTACTACAAAAATATAAATTTAACTATGCAGTAAGTTACATATGGTAATGCCAAGACAGTAAGATAATAAAGAGATTGAGAATTAGTGTGACAATTACCCATCTGACCTATGGTTGAAAGCATGTCAGCAGTTCTAATATTTTTATTTTGAAGCTCATTAAATGAAGTGTTTTTCCTAAAGCTTGAGCTGTTGGAGTCATATGCTTAGATGAAAATCTCTGTTAATATTTAAACAAATATGTACATAGACATCAAATTTCTGAAACCTCACGAATTGAGAAGGTAAACACCAGAATTGGAAAGTAATTAGAAATCCGCATGTTCTTTTTACATAGATACGTGTGTGTGTACACATGTATTATATATATTTTTTTTCATATACATAAGCATACATGTGTGGATATGCATGAAGGTACCTACCCTTTTCCACAAGCCCACAAAATCCATGACTTGCAAGCTTTATTTCTAGAGCACATCTCACAATTTTTTGGGCGTGCTGCAATTTTGAAGATGTCCAGTCCCAAACCCCCTCTCCTCAGCTGTCCCGTGGCATGGCCATGTCGGTACTGAAGGGCAGCAGCACCTCAAGGCCAATCTCACGTGCCACTCCAAGCTCAGCACCGAGGACGCTGGTAGAGGAGAAACCATATTTTGCTATTGTCACATCTGTATTTATCCTGCTCAGTGAGCGTGTTTGTCTTCAGACTTATCACAGCATTGTTACAAGGTGTAAATCCACATGCTCCAACCTCTGTGGCTTATGGCAGATTCTCGTATTTCATATTTGGAGAGCAGCCTGCACAAAGGGGACGCCTACAAATAGGGCCCTCTTGGCATTAGTTTGATGTTGCTATTAATAAATAACATCCCTTAATAATAAGCTAATATTTACAGAATGCTTAGCCAGATTCAGACCTGGGGAGTGCACATGCACACATGGCGCGCTAAGACAGAAAATCTTTACTAGAGGACAATGGTTTTGCAGATGTTTTCACAAAACATAACTTTATTAGATTTAAAATACAGTTTTCTATTAAAATAAGTCAGTAACTCAATATACTCCAAGAATGTAACTGTACATCTCAGAAACTAACCGTTAAGGATAAGGATGGAGTCAAAACTTCTGGTGACTGATATTCACCTGCCACATTCCTACCAACATTATCTTCATGTGTCCCCAGCCACAGGGCCCTGACCTGCCCCAGCATCCTCAGCCAGCTGTGTCCTCTCCCTTAAGGTCAGCCTCCTCTACAAAATCTGTCTGGTCCACAAGCCCTGCAACTTCTGAAGTCCAACTCACGGTACATTGCAGGTCTTCTGGCACAAAAGAAACAGCTTTAACAGGGTCTGAAAGCTGGTATAGTCCTAATTACTATCACCATCACAAAAATAAGTCCATCTGACCAAGAAAAAAAACCATGAAAATGAATAAACATAAAATCCCAATGCAGAATGGGAAAAAAAATTAAATTCAGAATAGAGAGACTTGGAGACATGAGGATAGATATTTAAAAACAATGTCTCAGAACAAAACCATTGACTAGTCCATTACAAAGCCATCCTTCTTCCTCAGTTTTGCCCACCTGCTATTGCTTTTAATGACTCTCCAAATGTATTTAATTACAGTGATAAACAAAGACCTTTCTTGGATTTCTGATACCTCATTAATTCTGTTATGACTGGTTATTATAATGCCAAATCAGGCAGCAGCCACCGCACCTACCTGCAACGTGGCTGACAAAACCTCATTATTTACAAGTACATGCACACCAAAATGCCACACAGGCGGTATGTAAGGGTAGGAGGAAAAACTGGGTGGAATAAAACCCTCCTTGCTGCACAGCTCCAAGTCTGCTCCATTTCCTGCTGTGCAAATCCTGATGAAGATGTGGGAGGCACATCTCTAGCTAAATCTGCCTTATCTAATGCAGAGTATTAGGTTCTGCTGTGCCACCTTGTGTTACATCACATCACATTTGATACAAAACAACACTGTGTGGGTTTGAGTTGCTCCACTTATACCACTTCAGCATTTAATACCAAAACCAAATCAAAACACAAGGGGGAAAAAAAAGCCAACTTTCAAAACCTCAAGCGAGGGAGAAAAAAAAGCCTTTAGGAAGCATTTCAGAGCCCTCATCTTTCATTTGCTAAGCAACCTCCTGTTTTGTTCTCATCTAAGAGCCTACTGCTTTCTGCAAGATAAGGTGGTTCATGCAATAAAACATCCTGATGGGAAGATTTCAGACATTTTTTTCTTCCAGCGTTCAGCAAATGCTTTGGTTTTCTTACCGATTTTAAAGCAGATCTAGATTCCCTGCCACAGAAAGGCAGCCGTGCGCATAACGTGCACACCACCACTATATTGTGCTGTCAGCATGCAAGATTACGCAAAACTGACACCATTTTGTTATTCCAAAATCGTTAATCACTTCCTTAATAATTAAAGTACAGGTTTCCTCCTGGCCTTAAAGCATGCTTTGTGAAATATCTCAAAACTTTAGGAAATTATCTCAGCCCTCGAAATTAATGCAAAACATGTAACAAAATGCCAAGCAATGAATCAGCAACTGTTCTATCCTGTTTTACCCTTCCAAGTGACTCTGGAGGTCAGATGACACATATACCTGGGGGGACAACCTATAGCACAGATAGGCCATGCTGCCACAAAAATGCAGGGCAACTGATGTAAAACTAATGCTGACCCAAAAAGCAGATTTCACAGGCATCTCTTCATTTGCTTACTCATTTCTAGAAGAGAATCGGTGCAAATGGAGTTAATGAAGGGTAGCTAAGGGGAAAACACTTGTGCCTCAAATGACTAACAGATTAGTGTCAGCACTTTGCATGTATCACACCAGCAAGAGCTGGAAATTCCGCAGGCAATTAAAATGTCCACATACCAGTGATGCCGATTCTCCTTTATTATCAGAACTGTAATAAAGCTGTTGTTTTTGGAATCAGGTGCTCATACGACAATATGCTTTGTTTGGAGTTTCTTAGCCTCCCAGGGTTTAGAAAAGGCAATTGGATATGAATACTAGAGGCTTGAAATAAAAAGACAGAAAGAACTCCGATGTGGTATTTTTATTACCTGGAATTTTGGGAGCTTAACGTAGGATTTTTAAGTGCTTGGGCTTTTTGAGGTTGATATTTGAATTTGTCACTTACTATTTCAATTGGATGCCTTGCACTGAGAAACTCCAGCACGACCTGGTAATGCTAATTAATTAGTTCCCACAAATGCACTATTTGTATGAACATTAGTAACGCACATCAAACTATTTGGTGTCTGAACAAGCTACCAACAATTACCCTTTGTGGCTGCAGGCATTTGTAGGCATCCAAAACCTTGGTGAAACCCTGCTGCCTCCTGGAGTCTAATGGGAGCCTTGCCATGGACTTCAGCAGCACCAAAATTTCCCCCTTCATGTTTTTGGTAAGCAGAGTTATCCCAAACCTTGCAAATTCAGATTATCAAAAACAAATGGCTAATGTCACCAACATTAACACCTGTAAAGCACTTTGAAGGAGAAAAACACTGTGTAATCCCAAAATATTACATTATTTATAAGACGACCTGATTTTAAATGTTAAGTTCGTCTTATTTTTATCACAAAGAGAAAACAAGTTCCTGCTAGCTTGCTTTACAAAACCAATTACCAGTGATCAGTGTATGGTGCTGCATAACAATACACAGTGTTGCCCCAAAAAGGCACATCTAACACTCCRGACCTGTTTAGAGGAAAATTAACTTGCACAGTGGATTGAAATACATGCACATAAGCAATTCTAATAAGGGGTATGAACTTCAAACTTCTTATTAAAAATATCAAAATGTGTAACATTTCCTTTATTTCATCTTTTCCTGACTTCAACTGATTTTTGTATCTGCTCCTTGATATACTAGTCCCTAACCAGAATAAGGCTGTAAGAGAATAGTAAATGTGACATCAAACTTGCTTTAAAGTCTCATCAGATTTTTTTGCCCTTGTTAGAATATAATTCCACTTAACAGAGAGAAGAGAATAACAAAGAGTGACTTGGTGGTTTGGGAAAAAAAGATGCAGCCACTCCCAACTAAAGGTTTCCCCAGACCTGCTCCTTCCCTGCACGTAAGCCTCAAGTTTTAGCAATGTATTTTTACTAGGATTGTCTATTTTCAGAAAATGGAAAAGTAACATTGCAAAACCTTTTAAAAACATTTCATTTCATTTCTAATGCAGTTTGTAGACCAACTTACAAACTTCACTAATCTGATTCCCTTCTTCCCAGGCAAATCTCTTTAAAGGAAATAGTAACAAAAATAAACAAGAGGAAGCAATTGAAGACAGATTTTTAAATGCCAAATGAGATTCCCAATTTAATCAGGAAGTCCATAACTCTGGAATTACAAAGTAAAAACCCTGGAATACAAAGTAATGAACTTGAAAAATAATCTTGGCATTACACATGGACATATATTTCTTTAAGCATACTATGATTCTGATTTTTTAAATATAATTTACCAACTAGTGAGGGGTTCCTATGAACTATCAAAAATATCCCCGCACCTGTTATTTCTGGACGGTATTATTTGTACTACAATATCAGGTATTTTTCAGTGTACAGCTCAAAATAACCTATACCGAGTGACAAATTCCTGAAAGATTCAACAAACAGGTTTGACGGGAGATACCTGAGTAGAAGGTACTGGGAGCTTTGGTAGCTGGTAGTGGTTGACRGAAGGTAAGGCAAGGAAAAAAGAGGTGACTTGAAATGGGATTTTCCAAAACCGTAGAGGTCAGTTGAGCACACAAGATGGCAGAGAGGAATTAGATCTGCTCCTGCTCTGGGTGAGGGAAGAAGCTGCCAGAACGTGGTGGGCTGAGGAGTAGAGTAAGAAAACCAACCATAAAGGTGGCATGCATGATGATCGGTACCGGCAGCTCTGTGCTCAGCGAGATGGGGTTCAGGGGGGTTCCTATGGACCCAAACGCGGGACAAAGACCTCAGTATAATGCTCTGCTCCCTCTGTATTAGGAACTGAAAACACTGCTGGAAATGGTGAACTTTTCTTCCCTTTCCAGAAGCTTTGGCACAGGCAAACACGCTCTGTGGTAACGCTCAGATGATTCCCAGGTTGTGATTTTGTCCCAAATGCAGTTTGGAGTCACTTTCTCTCTAATTCAGCAGCTGCTAAGACAGTTTGAAATTTTCTGGCAGCTAGACACTTAAGTGGCATGACTTTCAACTCGCTCTTCACTGCAAGCCTAAAGGGCAAACAGAAGTGAGTGCCTTGTTCAAAAGAGTTCAAGTCTGCACTGAATAGCTGATTGCAGCTCTAATTATCATGGTTTTACATCATTAGGGATAGCAACTGAAAAGGAGCTCTAATTCCAACACTGTGAGATACTGCTTTTTTTTTTTTKTTTGGCTCTTACCACTAAATGATCCATTTCCAACGCTTCTGGTAAGGACAGGAAGGGAAAATTTCATTTCCATGGAGGGAGAGGATCTCGATAAACAAGTACAAAGACAATATTTTGCTTATAAAATTCAGACTAATAGGTGTTTGTGGTGGGGCAGAAAGGATGGAGTACTGAGGAGACATCCTCTGAAACCTGCAGCAGTAACGGATTTCACTCAGCTCAGATATTTAATGTGCAATGCCACTGCTCATTTATGCCTGAGCATTGTATTTTGACACTCTAGATCTCAAAGAGCAATCTGATTTCAATTATACCATTATAATGTGCTTGCAATTATAAGTTGTTATGATATATTGTTTGTAAAGTTTTCCCACTGTGTCTAAAGGATCTTGTAACTCTCTCTACCCTGGCTGGGGGGAGCCTGAAGCTGCAGCAAGCAGCGTAAAGAAAAAGACATGTATCTTTATATTACTATGCGATCTTTCAATGGCATGGACAGAGAGAGAAAAAAGATGTCCTTCCATTTTAGGCTACAGAAAGAGCCTTCAAATCCAGGGCAGTTGACTCTAGCACGCATTTTCCGCACAAGGAGGAGGAGTTAACGTCTCTCCGTGGGAAGTGTCGGAGGTTAATTACCCTCACGTGCTAAGAGCATCACTGGAACAGCAACAGAAAGTCCATCTAGTTAAGGAGACTTAATAGGTTTATTGCTTTAGAGCTTTGTAATTTTGTTCCACTGTTGCAAATCTTTGTTGTAGTTATATGTATCACAAGGACCTTCTTAAGACCACTGAGTCAAGGACCAAAGGAGAAGGACTATTGGCACAGACCTCTCCCCACTTCCACCTACCTCATCGCTCCCCACAAACACCTTCCATTCAATTGAACCATGAACAGGGAATTTACTATGGAGTTTGCTTTTACATGGAGGTAAGACTCAGCCGCCCACTGATGGGCATTTAGACAGATGTTGCATTGGTTCTTCTTCCAATAAAATACATTTAGTTTTGAAACTCTAGCATATATATCGTATATTTTTCAGAAGACGGATTTCCATTCCCCAGTTTAATGTGAATTTGGCACTAGGGAAAGCTATTTGAAACTCTACTGATTTGCACATGACATGTGAGTGACATTTCACCTGCATGCTTTTACTTTGATCTGGAGCGAAGTGGGAACACACCTTCAAGGGGAGTACGTAGATCAGGCTCAAGGTTTATGGTATTTTYGACCTTCCCGTGAATAAAGATGCTAGTGAGCACTAACTGTGAAAGCTTTGAAGGGAAACTGTCCATTCAAACCTGCATGAAAACTGCTCAGCTTAATTCTTGTAACTGAACACAAACTAATCACAGTATTTTTGGATGACCTGAACTGAAGACTGACCTTAAAAAAAAAGGGAAAAAAAAAGGAAAAAAAGAATCCTCTTTAATCTGAGGTAATTCACAAAATACATCAATAAGACACACAAATGTTCTCACTGAAACACGTTAGATCTTAGTGACTCCCAAAAATACAGCACAGTAGTTTTGCAGAATAACTTGTTCTGAAACAGCCCCCCCACCTGTCCCAGCATAGACACAACTCCCAGAATAAAAGTCCCTTGGGAAGCAGGGAAATTATTCTGACAAAATGTTGCTTTTATTATGAATAGAATCTGTGCAGAATGGAGAGGTATTTGAGAATTGCTTATTTCAGTCGATTACTGTGCGTAGACAAGACTTCAATGACAAAGGGATTTCAAGTGGCAAATATTACCTTGGTTTTTTTTTTTTTTTTTTGAGAAAAGTACTTTATGTACTTCGTAGGTAGAAGGTTAAAAGAAGCTTTTCAGCTACAAATATTCAAAATAAAGGTGTGCCTTTTGTGGCCTTATTAACAATAATTCTTTAAAATAACTGAAATATGTAATCACATTGTGCAGTGCAGGGACAAAAACATATGCTTAATTCTGCATTTTGTAACCAGTAGCACTAGTTTACCTTCAGGTACCCAGCCCTTGAATGGTCCTGCTGGGTTATCAAGCATCTCCTCTGCTGTTGCAGGCACCATGTCATATCCCCTTCAAACCTTCACCTTCAGGCAGCAAAGGCTTTACGCCTCCTCCAGTTTGACTTACAGGCTCTAATGGGTTGGCACTTTCTTCTTATTTACAGCTTAAATTACTCACGGCCGAACAACACCCAGTTGTTCTTCAGCCAAGATCTCTCTTCCGTTTAGGTATCTCCTGTCTCTCCTACCTAATAGTTAGAGACAATAATTTTGTCCTCTCTGTCCATTCATTTTGCTAAGCAAAAGCAGCTTTCCCGATCTGGTCTCGTGTACAGCCCAATCAGCTCCTCTGCACCCTGCCTCCGCTCAGAGTTCATCCTTCCTGAACCCCTCAAGTGTTGAAGTCCAAACCATGAGATATGCTCAGTGAGTTTTATCCAGCACTATGTATAGCTGAAATAGGAAAACAGCAGCAATAATACAATTAAGGCCTAGAGAGGGGAGGAGGAAGGGGAAAATAAAAAATTAAACCAGAACATAGATAAGGCAAGTTTTCTATGGGGCCTCTGGAAAGCAAAATCTCAGTGACTTGACATTGTCCCTCTCTTAATGTATTTATCCCCCTGCCCCAATCTCCTATGAGTCCTGCAAATGATTTTCAGATGACATATGAGCACCCAAGCACACGGAGGGGGCATTTCAGCTTCACCCTTCCTGAAATCACCCTTCTGTTCCTCGCTCAAAGGCAATGGCAGGACTCGCCCGCTCCCATAAGCCAGCGCTTCAGGTGAATACACTTTACAGTAAATATTTTACAGGCTGCTCTCAGTGGCTGTGGGTTTGCATTTTAACAATTAAACCTCGTTGTTGGGAGCGCACCAGTAGCTTGGAGCAGGCAGAGCTTTTCCYGTATATTACACATCTCTTTCTGATATTTTTCTGCCTGATTAGTAATCACTTCTGACAAATCCTTTCGACAGGTCTGAACACCAGCCTTAGTGTTGCAGGGATGCTTCATGCAAAGCCTGACTGAATGCAAATGTTAGGCTAATGCAAGGATGCCTGACAGCATCTGAGCATTTTCTTCACTGGACACCAGAGGGAGGAGGAGGAAAGGACAACTGACAGTGAAGCTAAAGAAGAACTGCTTCAAGAGCCCTGAAGGAGCTTATCAGACACCGGAGCCAAATACATTTCTGTAATCGGACCAAAATAAATAGCGGCACCTTGTCTGGGGATGGTACTTCTGATAAAAGACTTGGCAGGGGTAACACGAGGTAAAGTTATGGGAGAAAGGACCCAAGTGCAGCAGCACTGAGCGCCAGGTGCATTTTAGCCAGCTCCATCTTACAAGCTTTAAACAAACCCGACTGTTTTTGATCCTGGGGCTACTATCGCTGCCTGTATTCTGCTTGGCTTCTGTGCCACAGCTTGTGTGCCTTTCGGTCCAGCCGTCTTCTGGATGTGAAGAAAAATATGTTTCAATGATTAACCGTGGATCCAGGACCAGCACAGTTTCTGAGTCCCGTACCACGGCAGCGTGAAATTTGGAACTGCAAGTGCTCTACGCTGAGATGGAAACATCAGGACCTTGAAGGAGGGAAGGAGGCAGTTCAAGGAGATTGATATGGTATCTATCTAGGAAGGTGATAGCAAATGCTCAGCATGTGGTTAGTATCTCGATTAAATAAAAAAAGGAGAGAGAGGTTCAGCAAGATTACCTGGGAACTATTTACTATCTTATTAAAACTATGCTTTTATTTCCTCATCAAATCTTTTCATTATTCCTTCAAGGCATAAGGAGGATTATTAAATGTCAGCCACAATTCAAATAATTAATGTATGGTGTTACCAGATATATATATGCTCTCCAGGAGGATTAATAATAGCTGCTWTTTTTCTTCCAACCATATTTTCTCCATAATACATATATTAATCATGAGAATGCAGTGCATTTTTTAAACCTCTCTAGTATTGAAAGTCTTTAAGGAACTCACACTTTGAAAATTGGAGAATTCTTAATATATTCTGTTCTCTACTTTTTAATTTACTATCAAAACACAAAACCACAGTAAGCACTTGGAAAGGAAGGAGTATAAGAAAGGCAGTGCTTTCCCCAGAGCTGCTATTAATTGCAGAATCAATGTCCTCAATTCCTTGAAATAGGTCTTTAAAAACAACAAACCAGAGTTGCAAATTCAGAAAGTAGCTTCTCCCCCATTAAAACGGACTGGGCTTTTGTTGCTAACTCACTACAATCAAAACACTTTAGAAAAGGCATCAGAAAACTACATTTATATCAAACACTCCTCCCAGGGCTGGCTGGGGGCTGCGTTCAGCGCCTACTTGTCAGCTTAACTCTGTCTCTGCAGCATGCTCATCCCTGCGAGACGCTGAGCACCAATGCGTGCGTTGTCCATAAAAACCACTGCACGGGAAGGGGAGCACAGCGGGGCTGGGGCTTTGCCCCTCTCAGATCCCTGCTGCCAATGCCAGAGCAGAGAGAGGGAGAGCTGACCCCTCTGCTGACATGGACCTTCCCTGCGAGCTTGATGCTAACTCTTCCAGTAATTTTAAACCACAAACTAAAAGTGTGCTACGTGAGGTGGGGTGTGCTACCTCAGATTACTTTACACTTACTATGTGCAGGGAAAGAGTTCCTGTGGATGGACTGATCCCATTGACGGGTTACCTACCATCCATGCTCCCATGTGGGCTGCAGGCATACTGCCTGTAGGGTGTTTTTTGTACCTGCTGGTGGCCTTTCAGCAACGCAACCAAAAATGAGCTCAGCTCCCAATTGCACAGCAAAATAAACATGTCCAGAAGTAACATTTCAATTGCTTACAACTTGGAGAAGTTTAAATTCTCTCCTCCACTCCCAATTGTATCCCAGGCGTAACCCTTTCACAGCGAAAAGTCATTGGATATCCGATTTTGCACGCTGCTAATTACAGAATGTATTACCAGCCTCTTCCATCTCCCAAAACAGCTCAGGAAATGTCCATGTTCTATTTAAAATAATTAAGTTTTATGAGCATGAGATCAGGGTTTGTTATGCAAGTAAAGGTGTAACCATACCGCCCTTTTGTGCATTACCACAAGACATGTGTAGTGCATGTGCACATGGGAACTACATGCACATTCCCCCCAGTGCAGCATCAAACAATAAAAATTTTAACCATCTATGTGACCTGACAACTGCCAAGTTGGGGCAGCTCCTACACCTCAGGACATAAACCATTTCTACAGAGAAGCTTAGGAGAGCAGGTCTTTCATGACATGCATTTTTTTTAAATTTCAAGAAGAAATATTTTAAAGCAGTTTTGAAGACTTACCTCCTCGCTGCACCAGCAACGTGACTTCGCTTCCCTTAGGACATTCAATCAGCATATCCACCACCTGGTTGTGAGTGAGGCTCTGCACATTCTTCTTGTTGACTTCGACTATAAGATCGCCCTCCTTCAGGCCGCGGCACCGCGGGCTGTCCACAATTTGTTTCACTCTTTGGCCGCCCCCACCAGGACTGTCTGCTATAGTAAACCCAAAGCCCATAGGCCCTTTCACTATATGCACAGTTATGAGTTCAGGTTGTGTTGCTATTGAAGATGCCAAAGAGACCGTGTCATTGGGGTAACCATGGGGTCCATTGGAAGAGACCTCAGCTGGGCTGCTGGGTCTTGCTTCCTTTGTGCCATTTACTTTCCCTGTTTTACTACTGTGGCTCGCTGGGGAGTCGTAATTTTCCTGCCCGTTCACAATGATCGGCTCTTTGTCCAAAATTGCCACGGACGTAACCAGGCTCGTGTTGGGATCATCGGGATCAAAGGGCAGGGGGTAGCCTCGGCACAGTTCGAGGTCCACGCTGGCACCGATGGGGATGGACTGGAAGATCTTCACAACTTGAGCGTGAGTGTGTCCCAGCACACAGGTATCGTTCACGCTGACTATGACATCCCCTGCAGAGGACACAGACAGATATACCAAACACATACGTTTTGTGCACCCTGGGAAGGTGAGGACTAGAGCCTGCAAGCTGATCCGCAGCATCCACAGGTACCACTCACAGCTAAATAGTAGCATTTAAGTACCTTTGCAAGGAAAAGGAGCGGTGACACTTGGGCAAGCAAGAACTATCTGTACACAATGGATTCACTGCATAAAGCCTTTATGTACATAAATGTTTTTGAAAGTGAAAATGGAATTGGCTCATGCAAAAAATTAATAAATTCAAATGATGGTATATGGCCCATTTAACAGTTATTTCGAAGCCCAGCTCTCACTGTTACACACTGTGCTACACTGACATATGATAGAAACAAAACTGAGAGCACATGAGAGCTATAACAGAAGGCTCTCAAATACCAACTGCTCAAATACRGTGCCACATGTCATGTCTCAGACATACTTTGGCCTGAAATCTAGGTATTGATTAAGTTATGATTCATTTTTTAACACTGGGGCTGCAACACAGGGATGTTTAATGTTGTGATGCTCCACCTGCAAGTGAGGAGTTGTGACCTCAGGTAAATCCTAACAGGATTTCATCATGCTGGGCCTGATCTCTGGCAAAACAAATTGGCCCTTGGTGCCTCCACACAGGGAAATGCAAACTAGCACACTCCTCTGCCCATTCCCTGGGAGTAGCTTTGGAGAGGGGGTGAGTGGCATGGCAGATATAAAAACACACAGTGATGCAGCCCTACAAAAATACCACAGCCATTGCCACAGYGGGGCACAGTAACCCGCAGCCTGACGCGGGACCCTACGACCGTTGGCTCTGCTCCACAGGTCAGCGTGGGGAGAGCAGGAGCTGGCAGAGCCCCAGCTGGATATTTTGACACTTGAGGTGAATTTCCAGCATGTGAAGTGCCTTGCTATAAGATTTTGAACCTATCCCTCAATGTATCTCACTTCCCTGCTTGCTGATTGGAAAGCTGAACGCCTTTCCCCAAAAAAGGGGTGAGGACTAAAGCTCTTCATGAATTGCACATAAAACCAGCTGTAAAAACATAAACCAAAGTGGTGGTGGTGATTTTGATTTAAAGCATCGGTACCTGTTTCCATTTTGCCATCCAGTGCTGCAGGGCCATCAAGCACCAAACTTTTGATTTGGAGAAATTCATCCGGCTCATCCCCTCCAACGACGGTGAAGCCGAAACCCCTGCTGCTTTTCCTTAGTTTGGTGTGGATGAACTTCCCTTTCAACTCAGAAGGGTTTCGTGTAAAAAAAGGTTTTCCTGTGCAGGAAGTTTGGAAAATCTATAAACAGGYAGGCAAGAGAGTTTGATCTGTTTTTTCTCTGCCCCTCCCCACTCTAACAAGTACACGGACAAACACAGCGGTGTGCTGGGACGGGACTGAACTTCACACTCACCTCATCACACTCCACCCATCTCCTTGGATCCAATAATGCAGTAAAAAGAGTGAGCAAAACCCCTAGTACCTGGTGCTTTGTTAGCTGTGGTTGTGCACACCAAAGCCCCAAGGTTACAAAGGGGAAAACATGCTGCTTTAAGGAATGGAATATATTAAAGCTGGCAATGCTGGCTTAGATATGCATCTTATCTCTGTCCTGGGGTGGTTATATCCATCCCAGGAAGGATGGGACAGGGGCAGCACAAATGCCTCCTACAGAAGGAGTCTGCAGCAAGAATTTCTGCAGAAAGGAATATCACTATGTTTTTCACCACTTGGCTTTCTCCCAACCCACTGAGCAAAAAGCAACTTCTGAGCTGTAGCAAGACCCTGTGTAACCCTTTAGCGTGACCCCCCCTGCCCCACCATCGCTACCACCCTGTGACTTCCTCCAGTGAAAAAGGGGAGGGTCCTGATGTTGTTCTTCAGACACTGTTTGAAGTCTTTTCTCTTTCCTTTCTGCTCCTTGCCTGTTGTGGATGAAACACTGCCGTTGTGAAGTATGGATCAAAGAGCGGCCTGGGACCGGAGTGGTTGTACAGGAAGGCTGTTAATGCTCTCTGGGAGCACAGTTAAGAGGGAACAAGGTGCTCCAAAGACAAAAGCGCATCCTTGCAAAGCATGTTGCACAGGCTTGGAAAAGGAATCACAGTTGCTGTACTTCACAGCGCCAACATGAAACACCTTTGCACTTTTAATTGTTTTTAATGCTTAGAGGGGAAAAGACTGTGCCACTAAGCCCTCTGGTGACAGCTCCAGGATCAGCACTGTGTATCGCAGCCAGGAGAGCTGGTGTACTTTCAAAAACTTTGGCAGCATTGCTGTGGGCCTCTGTTCAGAAAGGAGACCTTGAGGGAGAGGGAGGGAATTTGAGACTTGTAAGCCTTTGACTGGGGAAAAAAAAAGTATATTTGAAGATTATTCATGAGTGGGCAGTGTGAGGACTTGCAGTCTTCTGCCTTTGAAGGGTAGCACAGGAACATGGTAATCCTGCACATTGTGGGCAGATGCTCTGCTCAGACCCCAAGCTGCAAAAAAGCCCTGACTATTAAAGTGCAACCCAACGTCTCAGGTAAACACGGCTGAGAGGCAGTGTGCAGCGTGGCTTGGTCCTGTGCTGATTGCTGGTTCAAAAGACAAGCCGAACAAGCACAGCTTGCTAGTGTCTGCCTACAAATACAGGGTGAACTTGCCCTGTAATAACAGGATAGCAGCACACAGGCTATGTCCCACCTAAAGTGTTTGGGAGGGGGTCACATTTTAAATGAGTGCATCTACAAAACCCCAGCTGGGAGAGCGGTGCCAGGGGCACAAGGAGGGGTCCTTGTGCCCATGTCCCCACCAGCAGTGCCATCACTGGGAGAGACGGAAACCCTTGGGCATAGGGCAGGGGGACAGGGAGGCTGGAAATAGCTGCTGCAAATGGGGAGCGGGAGAAGAGGGAGCAGCACTGAGAAAGGAAGAGGAAGGAATGAAAGAGAGAAGGAGTCGTCAGTGGGTACCAGGACATGTCACTCAGAGTGGTGCTGAGACAGGCTCTCCTGTAACGTTGCTGCAAAATTTCGGTAGCTGGCAGTTGGGAGTGGGTGGAGAGCTGAGTGATGCTTCTAACATCATCCTCTGCGTGACAGGTCCTTTGCATTGCCATGCACGGATGCTTGGGTAGCCCTTGCTCCGGCCTGACAGTGTAAAAGTGTAAAAAGCAGAGGTGGCATTCACAGATGTCTCCCCGAGGAAGACCAGCATTTTGGGGCACTCTGATGAGATGCCTAACCCCAGATGCCTGGTGGTCAGGGTACCATCCCCAGAGCGCCTCCGTTTTTCCTTGCTGCAAGTCTGTAATACCCCTCGGGAACGCACTGGGGGCTTTGGATACTGTGAAATTTGGCACGTCTGTATTGGAAGGGCTGATCTGCTGCCACCTGCAGCAGAGAGCACTCCCTGGCTCTTCATGGCAGGAAAGGCAGCCGGGGAGAGCAGCACCCCTGCCAGGCTTGCCTTTGGAAACCATGGCTGACCTGCAGAGCAAGGGAGTATTTCCCAGCTCCTGGGGCCAGCCTCGCCCCGGCTGCTCCYAGTTCTGTCAGCATGATGTGGTCCAGCCAGATTCCCCCTCTCTCACCTTCCCTACCCTCTGGTTCCTGCAGACTGGGGCAATGCCACTTGCTTGCTATGCAATTTAGGTGTAGCCACAGATGAAGCCTACTTACAACCACTTGTAACCAGAGAGCACTTGGTGCAGCAGGTACAAGTGGAACTCTCTGCCCTTGCTGGCAACCTGACCTGGCAATGTTTCAGCTCACGCTGCAAATTCAGGAACGATTCACATCCTGTCTGGTTAGTTATTTAAGACAAGCAACTGGTCTGTGAGCAGTTGGCTATACACAGACCATTGACACTAATAAATAAGGCTGTAATAACCCAAAGTACTTGTACGCATGTACAACTTCAAAGTAGGTCCGCAGTATTTGGACCTACTATCATTCTCTCCTCATGCAGAGCTTCCCAAAGGAGCTTCAACTCAGATTTTTCAGAAGAGGATGTAATTTGCCCCTAACGTGTGGCGAAGGTGCTTGTGCCTCTTCACCCTCTCTTACTACAGGAAGTCAGACTCAGCATGGAGGCCTGGTAGCTCTGCAAAGCTCCCCAGATGGCAGAGGATCTCCCTCTTCTGGTGTTTCCCCAGCTCCTACCCCCTCCAAAATTTCATTTGGCTTCAAAGCACACAAAAAGGAAAATCCATAAAGTCGCAAGCCAGACTCATCCCTGGCAATACCAGAACCTGGCTGCTCAGATGCCACAAATGCAACCAAGGCACCCAAGCTCTCCAAAACCAAGGTCCTGCCAAACAGTGCCAACAACCTATGCACCTCACAGCTCCCAAACACGCTGACCAGTTTCCAGGGCTCTTAAACTACTTTAACTTGAAACTCTACCTGCCCACAAATGCAGGCACGGCKTGACATTGGCTTTGGCTCTCAAACTAAAACGTGACCATGTTAATGCTTGTCTGTGTCTTAATCACAGTGCAACATGGTGAGATTTTGTGCTGCTTTTTGGGAGGGAATGTTGACCTATGAGAACAGAAAGAAACCTCTGCACTAGATCTTATTATAAGAGCCACATTCTAAACTCAGTAGAGTTTAGAAGGTGTAAAAGCCTCATCCTTGCATATCCATACAGCTCTGTAGAAAAGGGTCTCCTCCTACTTGCACTTGCATCCACCGCAGTTGCTGTTAAATCCCACTGATGTTGTAACTCATGTTTTCACCATGCCTTCTTAAAGACTTGGAATGCTACACAGAGAATAGCCACAATCCTTTTTTGATGCAGGCGATCTCATTTGCCTCTTGCATTTGGCAACAAATGTGGTCTCGAAACAACTAGTCTCAAAATCTATGGGAATTCAGATAAGCAGGCACGTGCCCTGGTGCGTGACACTAGTCATGGAGATACTACCTTCTGCTGGTGGCTGAGGGAATTTCGTTCTCAGGAAAAAAAACCTTGTTGCACTTTTACAACTGGTTTAACAAGGTTACCTTGCACTGGTGCTTCCCGAACTGCCTCCTGGTTGTTTGAAACATGGTTTGGAGCAGCGGGTGGTGGGAGAGATGGACACTCCTCTRTCCATTCTAGAGAGGGCAGAGAGGGAAATGTTACTCGTTTCACAACAGCACTATGAGCTCCTGACGTACACACACTGGAGTGTGGGGTTAAAGCAGAGGAGACGTAAGAAGCGTGGCAAGGGAGGAAACAGAGTCATGGAAAGAGGGAACAAAATGAATGGGATGTTCAAAAACCAATTATGGAGGACTCTCTATGTCCAGGTCAACTGATCCATCTGCTGGGACACCCTACCTCACACTCAAACTTGGGACTTGATTTGCATCTAAGTGGTCTCGACATTTACATGAAATCTATTCCCCATGGCACTCACGGCATCTAAGCAGAAGAGCTGATGTTGCAGGCAATGGGGCTGCAGGGAATGTTGAAGCCTAAATTATTTTCTCCTTGGGTAATAACTGTTGTGAAATAACTTGGTGTGAAAGCTACGAAGGTACCAACACAACCCCAAATGCCACAGGCCCCTCACTGCAGTTGGGCTGCATTTAAAGAAAAAAGAAAAGAAAGAAAAAAAGAAAAAAAGGGGGGGGGAGGAGGAAAAGAAAAAAAAAAGTGTTTTAAAATAATGAAATTACTTCAGATGTTAGAGCTTGACAACATCCAAAGGTCTTGGGTTAAAAGTCTCTCATGCAGAGGGGTTTCTCTAGCGTGCATGTAAATGCCCACTCCTCATCCCCTTCGATAGCCTATGAGTCCCAATGCAGACTGGAACAACACCAGCTACAGTGAGTAACTTGATGGAGCAGATTAAAAAGGAAGACGTGTGTTTTAATTGTTTCTGGGAAGCCTAGAAACTTTCCAGAAATAAAGGACATTAACAGAAAAATCTCTCCCTATTACAAGGGTGAAAGCCACTATGTTTAAATGGTTCAGATTTTCTCCTTTGCTGCATCTTATGTGAAGGGCATATGCAACCTTTCCTATGCATGACCTTTTGCCTTTAAACGTTGTGGCCACAGAAGGAAGGACAAACACATTGGCATGATGCTGCCAAGGCGAGGGAGGGCACATTCCCTCATGAAAACCCCAACCATCATGCCCTCAGTGGTGCCAACCTTCTGGTGGCTGTTGCTGTTGCTCAAGCTGTTTCTTCCTCTTTGCTTCAAGAACTGGGTTTTCATATTGTGTCTTCCGGTTGATGTGGCTGGAGATGAAAGAGAGCAATCAATTAGGAAACTCTTTATGTGACAAGCAGGAATGACGGCCAGGCATGAAAATCCTCTGAGGAAAGGAGTAAAATACCAAACAAAACCAACTGCAGTGCATGTGGAGCAAGACTTACCTAGTCATGCCAAAAAAGCATATTTAGGAAAACAAGCGGATTCCAGTATTGATATGATGTCTTGAGTAGGAATGGCTAATTCCTTCAAATACATTAAAGTAGTGATCTATCTGTGAAAAATGAGATTAAAGCAGAAAAGGCGCTCTGTCTGATTGCATTTTAAAAGACAGGGCTATATCATCCCTGCTTTAATCAGATTCCCARAGGTGCAGTCATTCCCTGGCTCACTGAAGTTAAAAAAAAAMCAAACCAAAACAAACAAAAAACCCCTCCCAAAACCCAAAAAACCAACAACTGGTAACATCTGTCAGCTATCTGATCAAGGCACACTATTAACAGSGTGTCTTAAAAATATCTGCAGGGATGCAGGCTATGGGCTGCAAAGCTGGGCTCCAAATGGATCAAAATATATTCTGAATCAGCCACCAGCAAATACTGCCAGTGGAAACCAGCATTYGGTGAAACTTCAGCTGTCCTCCTTGGAGGGCCATTAGGCAGCTTTTGACCTGTATGAGATGTTTAGAGCCAATACTTCTTACCAATCTCAGGAAAAGGAAAAAAAAGCAGCCCAGCCCCAAACATGGCAGACAAGCAATGCACTCCGCAGAGGATTAACCATTTTATGAAACCAAATGATGGACACCAGCCACAGAGGCCAGGGTGGTGGGGGCAGGTCTGGGGACTCTCTGCAGCTGATGGCTGCAGCTGAGATGAGCTGCTCATCAACTGCTCAAGAGCAATTTCTCAATACTGATTTTGCTACAGCAGAGGAGCAGGTAGACCTTAGAAAATTATATTAGCTTAAAGCTCATCTTTGTATCCAAAGYGAAGTTTACCATTAAGAACTTGCTATTTTATTGTCTCTTGTCCCACGTGTCTKTATCAAAAAAAAACCCCGAATGAACAAACAACCACTTTTACAAGTCATTACAATAGAAGCACTCTAGACAGTTATGTTCAGAATTTTTTCTGCTGAAGATTAATATTAAATCACTGGAACAATATTTAACTAATCAAATAAAAACAAGTTAATGAGTTCTGTAAAATATTTCCCATTTCAAGTTATCTTCAGAAAGTTAAGAAAAAATGGTAACTACTTTAAAAATGATGTAAACTTTCATGATACAGTTGTTTCTCAATAAAAACTATTATGCAATAATAGAGTGCCTGAATTGGAAGGGACAGAGACAAATGCTCAAATTATAACCATCTTGCTAGCTTATAGATAGTAAGTAAAATAAACTTATGTCTCATTGCTGTTACTTTTCTATTTAATTTCATCACCAAGGAGTGCCACAAAACTAACGGGCACGTATATATTAAGTGACAGGAAAAAATGCTGTAAAGACCTCTTGGCATGGCATTTAATAGCCGAAAAATATTCTTGATGTCTTTGGTAAATAAATGTCAAGCCTTAATTACACAGTTTGCTAACCTTGTTTCCCTAGGCACAGACAGTAGGGTCAGAAATGAGCCAAAGCAGACAGAAACTGTATACCATGTCTATTCTGAGGGCTATCATAAGCCATCCTACTAGACAGGAGTATATACATAATTAAAAATTCATTTTATGGGGTCAGTGATGAAACAAAACTCAGATTTCTGGTTTCCCAAGGGAGCGATCTGACATCTAGATAAAGAAGAAGCTGTTCTAATTCCGGAGAGAGTCCCATTAAACCTGTAATTCTATTCACAACAACACAGCCTGATGCAAGAACTTCTGCAGTGGCTGTTTGGTCACACAGGCTCGTCCATTCCTCCTTTTGAGTGTCTTCTGACTTGTAACTGCATTGGTGGTCTGCTTTGCACACTCGTATTTTGATCATAGCACTATACGAAGGGGATCGAGCTCAGTTAATTGCAGACTTACTAATGTTCTCTGGATAAGAGTATTTTGTGGGGTGCTGGGGCTCCTGCATGCCCTGACCCAGGGGTGCTCCTGTCTCCCCTGAGCTCACCCCTGGAGCTTACCCAGGGTGTTCCTGCCTCCCTTGAGCCCACCCCCATTCCAGGGTGCTGCTGCCAGAGCCCACCAGAGGATGGGGAACAGCAAGACAGGGTTCCTTCTCCCAGCCCCTGTGGCATCCCCCAGCCTGTATAGGGGCCAGGGTCTCCTCCTCCTCGGTATGAGATGCTACCAACAAAGCACACAGACCGCTGCGGAGAAAAGCCTTCCTCCACCCAACAGCCACACCAGAGCCGGAGAGCAGCACTTACTCTACATAGTAGACACCATATACGGGATCCTCAATTTTCTCCCAACCAGCAGGCAACTCTGGAAATAGAAAAAGCATTACTGAAGCCTCCAATGAAGTTTTTTCTGACAGGTCCTGCTCAGCATGCAAAACTTATCAGTAGCTCAGACTTGACTTCGAACACTTTTCAGAACAATCACAGCCTCCTTTTAAAGGCTGGCATAGCACGGCACCAACATCATAGCCTGTCCCACCGGCGCTGGGTTAGCAAATCAGTGGGAAGATGCCCATGCCAGTCAATTTTAGATTTGCTTTTTGCATTAAATGAACAAATTATCAACAAATTTCCTTTCTGGGAGTGCCTCAAGTACCCTCCCGGTTTGACCATCATGGCTCTGGATGGACGCACAGCAGTGGAAGTCAATGCAGGCAACAGGCCAGAGGCATTTTAATGCCAGCTTATGAAGAAGGGTGAGATTATGGCAAGCAATTGTAGCACACTAACAGAGAGACCACTTTCATCCCCTGTACCAGGGCCGAGCCATTTATGCTCACCACTGCTGAAAACAGTGTTTTTTGACTCCTTTCTTATGGATTTACACTGCATCGCTCATCCATGAGCCCAACGCAAAAGTGCATCTTGAAACAGGACAAAGCGAGTTTAATGTAAACGCCCAGCATATGGAATCCACCCAAGTGGGGCTGGCACACACAGATGTATTTCACTGCATAGCACTTAATGTAAAAACACATATTGCCATAATCACATGTAACAGAGATTTCCTTTTTTAATTAGCATAATTAACAAAAAACAGTTCTGAAAATGAAATTAACACTTGGAAATGTATCCACTTTTGTTCCTACTGATTTTCTAGACTGCACATAGTACTTTAACTATAATTAGTGAATGTAATAAAATCACTTCAGCATCCAACTGAGGGTTATTAAAGCTGTATGTATTACTTAAGGGCCTGATCCTTGTCCTACTCATTTAAACACAATGTTCCCGTTGGCTGTGTGTACTGAAATAATCATCCTATTAACAATACAGAGTGGTGTGTTTGTGTAGTACTGTGAATCAACTCGAAAGAAGGCTCCACCACGCTATAGACTGTGCAAGTGTGGTCCTTGCCCCACAGACTCTGCACATTAATTTAAATAAAAGTAATAATAATAAAAAAAGCCATTGTCAGATAACAGAAGTTCAAATACTCCATGCAAAATAATTCCTCAAAATTTATCACTAAATTGACAAGACTGATAGCAAATAATCTATGTTTGTTTATTATCAAATGCAAAAATTTATTTTCATTAATGGCATCAATTGCTGAGCCAATGCAATCAACAATGGCCCATTAATTAGAGTAACTGTAACTATCTAGTTCCACATTTATAGACTTCAGCTATGTTGCCATAAGGATAGAAGGATCTCCAGACTGGAGATGAACAGAATCTATACAAACACACATGGACTAATTACTCAAAGTTTATGTTTGTGTTCAGAATTGGCTGGAGATCAGATGAAATCAATTTTCATGGTTTTTGCTCCACATGTCCTTTATTTGCAGATATAAGGTAGGTTTTCCATTCTTATTTTATCCATATTGGGTTTAACATCTTTGGATTCCTTGAGACATAAGCAATTAAATGCAAGCCAGTGCTAACTTTTGGGCGTGAAAATACTCCACAATTTTATCAGCAGATCGATCTGAAATGAACGCTTCAGAAACAGATATTCCTTTACATGGTGCAAGCGTATGTGAGAAAAAGTTAGAAAGGCCAATCTTGAAAGTCTTTTCGCAAAGGGAACTCTCACGTTTGCAAAGGAGTCCCACATGGTGAAAACACCGTGGACTGGCTTAAAGAGTTTCAGTGCAATTAAATTAAGACCTAGCATACAATCAGGAAAATCACAAGTTGTGGCAGCCATTTAATTCTTTGCACTATGGTGAAAGTAGAATGGTAAAGAGACCAAGCTGGGGTGGAAGAAAAAAAACAAGAATGGGGGAAGGGAGAAGTAATGCACAAATGCCTTAAAATGAGTTTTCCACAATTTTTCCTGCTAAATATCTTTTACCTATTTTGGACTACTAAGTGTTTTTGATTTTTAAAGCTTAAACAAAAATGTTTTGCTTTTCTTTTGTTCACAAAAAGTTCTGGTATTAAATTTTGTTTTTTCTTTTCTTTTAAAGAACTTCCATGGAAGGTCAGAAAACCAGCACTCTCCTAACCCCAAAAATGGTATTGTGCCAAAATCTTTCCATTTTTCTACCTCTGCAGCTATCCATTTAAGGAACACATGTCTATGTTTTCGGAAGTAACAATATACAAAACTGCAGCTTTCAACACATTACTTGTTAATTACGTAGATGCGCTTTCCAACTTCTAAAAACCTCTGAAATTTCTCTAAAGCAAAAGGCAATATTCTCCATAGCCATGTTGCACAGTCTGGCTTCTTAGCAGCTTTAAATTATTCATCTCCCTTCTCTACCTCTCCTGCCAAACTGAAGATGACCCAGCGCATTAGATTTTATCACAAATACAGGACTTCCAAAAACATTTTGGACCATTAGGAGTCTGAGTGAGCCATATGATTTTTATTTTGGTACCTCCATGCAGCACTGCAGTCTCAGAGCATTTGTCAGCAGGTAAAGTCAACGGACAAATATYCAAGTTTACACTTTTAAGCCTGGGGTAACTACATGGATTCCTACGGAGATGCTCTTGTTTAGTATCCAACCCTACAGAGGGGATGGATGGATTCCTGAAAAAGAACTTCTCCAACMACCAGGTATTTTAGTTGCACCCATGCATTACTATAAAGGAGCTGGAGATGACCTCAGTATACTCAGCTCTTACTGCTCCCTGTGAGGCCAGGAGGATCTGCCCAGGCGTATGTCAAATTCTACTCTAAAGGTTAAATTTTTGTGTCCTTTTATACAACATTCTGTTAAGAAGAGGTGACCTATTACTCCATATTCAACCCACCTCTTTGGAAAACAAGAAGTTGTGCAAATGCTTCAAGTTTTAATTTTCTTATATTTAGAACAGAAACTGTCGATAAGCTAAGGAGCTAAATATCTGGTGGCAACCAGTTTATACTAACCACGAGTATGGTTAGTGAATATGCCACATGTTTTCATGCCTGCCTCCCTAACATTGCTGTAACCAACAGAGCCATTTGAAAATGTCTTTCTTTACACTGCAACATTTGCAAATCTCAACACTATATCGATGGGCTGTCAGCTCAATAAAGCTTATCTGCATTAAAACAAAATGAACATCTCATGATGTTCGAGCAAAACACTTGTGTATGTAAGTGCCTGCAGAACTGGGGTCAGGCTTATCAATTAATGAGTTTCCCTGCATCTATTTTTTCAGCTCTTCTTCTCTTGCACTGGATCCTGATATCAGACTGAAAGAAGGGAACATTTCCATTTCATTATTGCCTCTGAATTTGCTCTGAATTTTTTAACCTCTCTCTTATTTTAAGTCACCCTTTGCGAAGACCCTCATGAGAAATATTTGCAGGTTGTTGGTATGCATCCACCTACTTCTGATGTTTCTTGGTCTGCTGCTGATTATTTGCATTAGCTGCGCATAATGCTAATGTACCACTGAAGTGACTGCATTCTTCTTTAAATTGTCATTTCTTTCAAATTCTTGCACTAAGAGAAGTTAGGCCTCCAACATTATTCCAGGCATATTATCCAGAAGAACAGTTCCTGGAGTACTGTTAAAAGTCCACTCAATAGCTGCTGGCTGCTGATGCCATATCAACCACACAGAAGCGGGAAGCAGAATACACTTGCAAGTCATTACAGAAACCAGAGGTTAATTCTCTGGTAATACAATACTCCAGTACGCAGAACTATAAACTGTAAATACAGTCCTCTTTAAAAGCAATAATAGACCTAGTGGAAATAAAATCCTATGCAACCTCTTAAGCCTTTCAGGTTTCCAAGTGCACTAGAGCATAGCTGAACAGAAATAACAACTACCTCCACCAGCAGTATAAACAGAATGAGCACCGCTGAAATTAGATATCAAGACAGCATTCTTCACAAAAAGATGCAGCAAATAAAAGTGTACTACATCATCGAAAATCATCTGTTTATAAAATCACCTACTGAGGCAAAATTTTCTGCTGTTTCATTCACAAGCTCAGCAGAAGCATCCTATGTAATTCTTAAACTTTCTAAATCACGCTTTGCTGCTCTTGTCTGGGAAATGTCTTTGGTCCCAATGAAAAAAGCATCATTAGCTACTTGATTTCAACTTTGGCATCTATAAGCTTTTTCCTGGAGCCAGTGATGCCAATGGAAAAGCCCCTGACTTCTGCAGGGTCCAGGAGGAAGCAACTTCGAACAAACTTTGTAAGATTAAGGTTCTCCAGCTTTCTTCAAACTCTGAACCAGTAAGAAAACCACTTTAGATCTGAAGCTAGGGGAAGATTAATGCTTTGTGTGCTAGGGAAGTTTTGCTGATAAATTAAGCTTGTTGAAATAAAAAAACTGAAAGATGCAAAATGATACAAAGGAGAAAGTAAGTAATTAAAGGCTTAAAACAGTGCAGTTGAAGTCAAACATCAAAACGAGAGATGGATGATTTACCTAGTTCACTGTCCAGTTCCTCCGTGTGTACCCCTTCTTCTCCAAGGGAAGAGCAGTAAATGAGACAGAAAAAATTAAAAGAAAATTTCAGATACCAGCACCAAGCAAGAAATTCCCTACAGCAAACAGCAGAACCAGCACTAATTTTCTACAGACTGAGTCCAAGCTTTCCATTTATCCCACTTTAGTGATCAGAATATTGATGGATCTGATGTAGATAATGAAAGAACTGGTTCTTGCATTCTCAAAAAATCTGTATCAATTGACTACCTTCCATGCCACAGTTTGATATGGCAAAGTAATACATTTGTGGTGTTCTCATTGTAGTGAAGCTTCTCCCTCAGATCTGTATGGTCCAACCTTTGCAATCCATTCTGTAGACACACGGATCTATCAGCAGGCCAGACCTGAATACCAATGAAGAAATCTGAGAGGAAAACCTTGCATCTAAATAAGAACTAATGTAGCAAGGTTTTCAAGAAGGTACCTAAATTTATGTGCATACAAGGTCCAATTGACTTCACTGTAACTACTCAGATGATTTAAGATAGACATGAAGTGAAGCGCCTTGTTTAACTGGAGTCGCAGGCCCACACCGAAGTCCAGATGCACTGGTGAGGCGTATACAGGAATTCACCGATTTTAACAGGGCACCTGGGACAAAGATCACATAATTTTTCAAACACACAAAGCCATCAATATTCAYTGTTGCTCCATTTATCATTATCTGCTCCATATTCATAAGTTAACAGTGACACAGATGATTAAAGTATTGCTTAGCCTATAAATAATAATAATGCAGTCTGAAAATGAAAGATGATGACAAAACCAGAACAAAGATGGTAAGAACAATCTTGGACCTAATACAGTAAAGTATAAGCCACATAAATGACTGATAGAAGCAAACAGAAGATGTAGTGTCACAGCATTGCTTTTGAAAATTTGGACACCTGAAAAAACACTTCCATGACCTGTTTGCAATATATTCTACCAAAACAGTTGTTTAGGACCATTAGCGTGAAATATGAACCGCAATTTCCTTTGATAGCCTTAACAACTGGAAATGACCAAAAACTTGTTAGGGACATGTATCCTGACGAAGAAAAAACACAAGGCAACTGCACCCAAACAAATCTGAAACGACAACTAACATTTATAAAAACCACAAACAGGATGGATCAAGCCTGAAAACTCACATGCACACACACACAACAAACAAAACAGAGGAGTCCCACTGACTTCAGTGGAAATACTCCCAACAGTGACCCTTGCCAAAAAATGTCCAACTTCTACGATGCAGTAAAAATAACCTTCTCTCTTTGTGCTCACATTGTTTTCTAAAATATAATTGTTCTTATGTTGCAAGACCAGAGCAGCCAAGCAAAACAGTGCAGTGCACTGCTGTACCTAGGAAGCAACTGGTTTAACTATTGAATGTTAAAAATATCCATTAATGAGCGACTTAGTGAATGAAGTGAAGGAGTGTGGGGGAAGATGAAATTACCTGATTTTAAGGACCTGATAAACAAAAATGCCACTACTCTATAAAATTACGAACTTAATTGAATACAAAAAATTACCCAGCTGTATGTTTCTAATCCCAATTAAATAAATTATCCCAATGCTTGTTTTATAATTGCTAAGAAGACAAGAGGTTTGAAAGACTTTCCCTTCTGCGAGGAGACTTAAAACTGTTTAACAGAGGAGCTCAGCCACCCGCTGTTGACTCATCCTGCCGGCTGCTCTTTGCCCTGCCTCAGAGCACAGCGCAGGGCGCACCGACCCACAGCGGCACGTGCCGCTTGTTGGCRTCACCGGGGCTATCGACGTAGTGGGAGTCTTGCTGGCAGAGAAAGCCAGGACAGAAGTTGTGCTTCAGGGAAAACTACCTTCTGAAAGAGGAAAGCTTGTGCTGAGACTTAGCAACCTCCTCTCTAAATTGCCAGCAATGCTTAACTGCAAGGAGGAGGGAGCTTTGCCTGCATATGCTATTATTTAATTTTGTTCCAGTTCTGATTACCCATTGACATATCCATTTTTAGGTGCAGAGCAGAGCAAGGCCTTCATTAATCCAGCTCCTTCCGCTCGCTCATTGACAGACGACGCCAGTTGCTAAGGATCTGAAGCAGGCGTCAGCTCGGTATGCTCAGTTTTTGCCTGGGCTTTGCACATCCTTGCGGTCCGGGTGCATGCTGCATTGTGCACTAAGAAGTTGGTGACCAGCTTCATCATGGCAGCAAGGCTGCACAGGCAAATTCTCACATCCTGCAAAATCTCACATGTGAAAGGAAGCAGAGGTTGAAAAACTGCATGTGCAAAAATAGTAACAGCAGTTCTGGAGGGCAGATTTGAACCTACCAGTAAAAAAGGGATGAAGTGAGTTCATCCTTTTCTGAAGTAAAATCATAACTCTTATTGAGCTGACTCACACCAGTAGGAGGTTAATTGTATTATGAAAACTAATTTTACAGGGACAGCACCAACACTGGCAAAGTAAACCCTTCCATTTTTAAGATATGTCTACCATGATAGCATTGTGCTACCCAAAATTATGCATTAGAATACCATCACCTTTCCTGGTCAGTAGACCAAAATTTCCACACAGGTTTTCCCAAACATTTAAGCTATTTTCATCATGATTACCTTTTTCTTCCAACATCTCCTAAAAGGATGCAGGGAAAGAACCTCCTTTAACAGTCCTGCATTTGGCTGCTCTAAATAGGACAGTGGCTTGCATTTCCAACATCTCAAGGAATACAAAATTACATCAGTGTAAATTTTCAGTGGCAAACATCTACACTTTCAAATGGAATTTGTTTTCAGCAATCATAACTAAGTGGACTGTCAGAATTTAACAGTAGAAGTGAAGCAATTGAGTTATTTCTGCTCAAACAAGGAAATAATAACATAACTCTTTCAAATTCATGGAAAGCAGGTGGTTGAAGCCTAACACAATGGAGCACGCAGAGACTCAGTTGCTTTCCTCCTTCACAGCGATCCAAGGAGCGAACGTGTTAGAAAGCTTTGAGTCTTGTTCAGCATCATTGACTATTCAAATGCCTTTGCAAAAACAGAGGCCTCTTACTTCTAGCACCTCTTTGATGTTTATTAAATGATCTGCCATCTCAATGGCTATCTTACATACACAGACAGTGATTTTACAACAACATAACAGATATTGTCTCTATGCACTTACTAACAAGCTTTTTTTTTTTTTTAAGTATTTCTGAACACAGGTTATCAGAAAGGGGAAAAGGAAAGGAAGAAAGCCACCTAGAAATGGACCGAACACATTATTATCTCACTATTTTCAGTCTCTTACCATCATCTTCACATTCTTCTAGAGGCTTCTGCTGTTTGTTCAGGCACCGTGGATCTAGCCAAGATGTTGTTTTTGTGTTATGGCTGGAAATCAAAAATGGAAATATGACCTTTGTTAATACAGCAGAGCTGAAGTATCAGTGACATAAAAGTATATATTCTCTTTGTTACTCAACAGGCCTGAAGGCATACTTTTGCTTCAGAAGAAACGGCATTACAATTTGATGCTTTGCAAACTAGTCTACCAAATCACAAGAATCTTGGCATTGAAAACACAAAAGTGAAAAGTGAAAATATACAGATCGGCATTCCTGACTGGAAGGATGCATGTGAAAGCTGCAATATTATAGTATTAATTTCCAAACTTTTGTCTTTGGTGGTTTGTTTCTCAATTGCAGGAGCTGTCCCTGAGCCATTTGCCTCCTGACGAAAAGACAGAAGTTTCCCTTTCTCCCTAAACCATACAGTGACCTTTGTTCCTGCAAAAGACCTTTGACGTTTCTCTAGATTTGACCCAAGCATTCATTAAAAACAAAATTTCCAGTGAAAACTTTTTAATTACACAAGTAAAAATGTTCTGTCAAAGCCTTTGATGGAAGTTGAACAGCTTTACTTTCAACTCTTCCTTTCTACAAGTGCCCTGACAGTATTGCGATGCCAATCCCAGCGGTGAAGGCTGCATAGTAAACAGGCTTAAAATACATTTTTCTAGAAATTATTTTCTCCCATCATTTCATTTGCATATGGAGACAATCTTGTAATATAATGCCTCTTCTACAACCTGATGTCATCTTAGACATAACCTGCAAAGATAGCCCTCCAGTCCCTGAGGTATCATTTACCTAGCTTAGCCTTTAACACTGCTTAACAGTTTTAAGTTTCAATACCGTAGTAATGCTATTTACTTCTCCTTCAAGGTCTCAGAGAGGTTTACATACTTAACCTTAGCCTCACAACAGTCTCATGAAGCTGGAAATGCTGTAATGAGGGCTATGATCGCTGAGGAACTAGCAACCGATCAGCAAACTTCTATTTTACTGCAAGAAGAGGGGACTGCCCTGCTCCTAGGATCTGGGCACATAAATGAAAGGTCCTTGTTTTACACATCCTACTGCCCAGCCCTCCCAAGGCAGGATAAGCAAATGCATTTAATCCTTTTGTATGCTTCAGAGCAATTAATTGCCAACTAGAAAACTGAATAGCAGAAATTCAGCAAGCCAGGCAAATTAACAGCAATAAAGCAGAGGGGTTCTGCCAATTGATAAATAAGAAAGTCTGTAGTCTAGCTGAGAAAGAGGGCGGTGGGAGGAGAGCAATGAAATATTTGCATATTTCTTGCAACTTTGTCTCGCTCACCAAAGGCTCACAACAGTGTGGTTTGCTGAGGCACAGAAAATTTAGTTGAACACCTTTCAGATCATACACTCAGAGGGACAGGATTATGTTGGGCCTGTAACACGCATAGATCTACGTCTACATGAAGGACTGGGATACTTTGGGTAATGAAAATCCCAATTAAAGCACCAGAGAAACATATCTCAAGAGCCAAATTGCTTCAGCTACAAGCCATCAGGATTAGTTATCCGACACGCAGCTCTGGCCCCCCTGGACCTGTGCTGGTTCTGTGCAAGCAGCTCAGATGTTCCCATGCTGTTCCCTTCAGCACCCTGACTTGATAACCCAAAGTGCTGTAGATGACGGTACAGACATCTGAGCCAGCTTGGGTCCACACAGCTCATTAGCTTGCTCTCTTAATTTGATACAAATCAAACTAAATTGTTTCTAGGCTCAGGGTGTCCTTAGAATTAATAGAACTGCAGTCATTCAGTGCTGCATCCACACTAACACACTCTTGCACAAAAATCACCTTCTATGTGTATGTATCCTCAAAATGGTCAATCTGCACTGCAGGGAAGGAAGCAGTTGGTGTGCTACCAGATTTTCATGTCAGACAGACAGCAGTGTATGCAGGCTATATTTTTCTATCACATATATGATTCTCCTGCAAAAGGTCTAACAAATTATTTAAGGTGGTACAGTCCTGCATTGCTAAAAGAACACATGCACATAGAGAATATAGCAGCGACGGGGATGGGTTTTGGGGAAACTGGTGGCAGCAGCAGAGCCCCTTGCTGAAGCACCTGTAAGGACAGACAGCAGGGGCCCACGTGGGGACAAAAAAGGGAGCAACCGGCTGCTTGGGCAGCATTTAGTGCTCATCATCTCTCCTCCTCCAGGGAGGAAAATGGCAGGCTGGATGGGCTATTAGTCAGGCTGTGTTATATACATTAAAGCCAGAAAGTATGTCAAAGAATGAGGCRCCCTGAGGACGTAACAAGGGGCAGAATACCGTGTTCGCGATAATGAACGCATTTCAGTTTCATCTGATATGCAGCTGCTGAGAATTTGCATTGTGCCTTCTAGACTTTGGCTTACACTAGGGGGTTGGTGGAGCCTCTTCGGGTAATTGAGAGCACCCTGGAAAATGGCCTTTTTTACAGCAGCCCTCTCCCAGCTGGTGAAGAGCTGCTGTGGTGCTCTCCATCCTCCCAGCTGCTCAGATCTTCTGGCACTCTTCTCTGATGTGTTCCCCTGCCATTGCAGCCAAGGGAAAACCTGCTCTGATGAACCTTTCCTTGGCCCTGTCCAAAAGTCCCCTCTCCTGATGACGGAGCAGGACTGCTCCCCTCACTGCCCTAATCCAGCATGATTCTCCGGAGTACCAGAAGGGGCATTAGCAAAGGAGGTTCTTCTGTACTAACTGGCCACTGGCTTCTGGTGCACAGACAGAGGATCTCAGTTTCCAGGACCGCATTAAACAGACCATCAAATCCAAAATCAATTCTTCACCCCCTTCCTCTACTTGGGCAGCTAAGGGCTCGAGTTTCAAAAGCTAAATGAATTTTAATGTCTAGCTAAACTCTGTGCAAGAAATCTCTTCCACTAACAGGTCCCATTTTAAAAGTTACTCCTCTCTCAATAAAACTAGACAAGTATAATTAGAGACTATTATTTATGGCATGAAAAAATCAATATCATCATAAAACTGCTGACAGCACTCAGCTCTTAGGCAAAGTCTGCAGAGCATGAGGTACTTCTTGCTTTTGCAAACTTACTGTGCCTACTCTGCACTGAGCTATGCCTTCTGCAAACCACTGGAGCATGTTAACACGTTTGGCCCATTTGCTCTGACAAGAGGACAACACCCGAAGTCCATTCCCTGGCTCTGCTACCGGCTGAGCACATGACCGGAGGAATTCTCTCTGCTGCATTATGCACAGAGGCACGCTTCACAGAAATGAAGTCTCAGCCCTTTCAATTAGGAGCTTTCATTCCACCCGTGAAAACAACTGGCCCATATTTTATAAGTGTGTGTTGCTTTTGTAACTACCCTCATAAAACGAGCAATTCCCCCTGCCTTTGAACTCAGGAGTAATTTGGATGTTAATCCAATCACGAAATGCAAACCCCCTTCAGAAGCAGTAAAGAACTTACAGCTCTGCAACATAACTGTATACACTAAATATTTAATACACACACATACACACACAAAATGCATCCATGGAGGTTTACTTATGCCCAGAGAGAGAGGGAGAGAGACGGAATTAGAACAACAAAAATGTGCATTACTCTATAAAATAGACTTCTCCGTTCTCGGTGTAGGCCATCTCCCAGTTTTCTGGCAGAGGACCTAGGTTATCCTCGGCAGAAGGAGGTAGGTATTGAGGGAGGTTCTGAGATGGTTCCGTGGTGGGAACGTTGGTGTGGCTATCAATCGCGGACGGTGGGGCTGTCTCTCTTACGATATGCGTATTATGCTCGTCTTGGTCACCAGACTCTGCTGTAGAATAAATAAGCACAAATAAAATTGAAAATCAGTCTTTTTCTCCTCCCATTTGCTCCTCCGGGTTTATCCTTACAGTTTTCCTCTCCTTGCTTTTTAATTCGCAAGACGCAGCAACAGATGAACCGAGGGCAGAGACTCTGCAGTCTTTTTGCCAGCAGGGACGAGCTTGCTTTGCCCACACACACTCTGCCAGCCAGACCCTCGCCAGCACAAATCAGAAGCTGTGATCAGCTACTGTGTTTGCTCTAATAGGCCCTGCTGAGGTACCAAAGTCTTCCAAGCTGTCTGAGGCCAGGGCTCACTGATGTAGATGAGTTCAATGGGCTTCTGAGCAGGCTTACAGGTTCACTCCCGCAGTGCCAATTGTGGGACAGGGATTAGGAGAATAAAATTTCCTGTTTGAAGAATGATCAAAAGGGGAGATTTTTACAAGTGCAGAAGGTAGCCAGAAGCTCAAAGTCAACAAGCTAATGGTGAACGTCTTTACTGCAGTGCGTTTTTTTTAAATTAAAAATTAAAACGAATGTCAGCACTACACCATGTGTCCACATGTTGCTGCTCACTAGTTCTAGCTGTCTGAGGAGGTTTATTCCACGGCTCATGACCGTATCCTCCCAGTCAAAGTCACTCAGGACTATTTTATGATGTATCTGGCCCTCCTCCCTCTAAGGAAACATTTCTGATGATTATATCCATGCAGTTTTGAGCTGTATCCATGAAACACTGCTGCTCATTCCCTCCACCCCTAATCACAGTAAATGCTCTCCACAAACCAGGTCTGTGCCCCCAACTCCTTCACAGACAGGTTTTGGCAACAACAGACAAATTCTAAAATTACCCCTGTGTCTAGCAAAGGGATTTTCTCTGCTTGCTTCTTACGGGTGTTGAAAATTGATGGCAGTACTTCCAAATCACCTGAGACCACCAGTCTCTAGTACACGCAGCAGGCAACACACTGAGCAAAAGACAGAGAGATCAGTGTCACACTCTGCCAAGTCCCCAAGCAGCGCGACTGAAAGGGCTTCACAGCCAAGACCTCACCTCCACTCTCTGGACCGGAGACCACTGACATCCTCAACTCACAACCCACAGCCTTGGTTTTTGGGGGGGCCATTAACTGCAGCTCCTGCACTATTTCTAGTCTGTGTGCTGCCTTTACGAAAAGGCAAGATACTGAAAATAATAAACTGGGAGAAGAGGGAAGAAAAAGATCTAGACTATACCAGTACCCTCAGCTGCCTGCTTTCTAGCCTTCCTGGCATTCAATATTTTTAGGTAGAAGCTGACAAGATAAAGAAGCATGAATGAATCATTGCCAGCTTAAGACTGAGAGTGTAAACATGCCAAAGTCTGGAAAACACAAGTCATCAAGAAGTCGTCTAAGGAAGCAGGAGCATTTTAATATGGCTAGCACACTTACATGTGAAATAAGCATAAAGAATCACTTTGGTATATAAGAAATCACTCTTTTCTTGATTCTGTGCCCATTTAATGGAGGCAAGGGGCCAGGGTGTGATAAGGTTGTGATAAATGAGCTGCACCTTCCAGTATTTCATCTTGTGAAGGAAAACAAGGAAGAGAAATAATGCTAGAGTCAGTTCAGGGGCACCAAACTGAGACGGGCAGCAAGGAGATCAAGCAGCATCTCCCACCAGCTTCCTCCCAAAATCAGATCCTGTGACAAGGGCTGAGGTTGCTGCCATGTCACAACATATGAGAAACTACCCTTAGGTGCAAAACTTTGTAAAGGAGCTGGTAAGCAGAGACAGAAACTCCAGCCTGGGAGGGATTACGCCAGCCAGGAGTGATTTGGGTTAGAAAGATGTAACAGARTGCAACCCTCAAATCCATTTGACAGTTTGGCCCAGAGAGGGTCAAAACTAAATCTCAGTGTAAATCCTTTTAAAGCTCTATACAGATGTTAGAGCTAGGACTTTGGCAGGTATGAACTGGCATGACAGCTCCTATGACTCACCAGAGGCTGGGAAGGAAAATTGTCACGGTGGTAGGAAGTGACCAAAGGACAAAGGACCAAGCGCCAGTGATGGTGAGCACCCACARCAAGCAAGGCTTGAAGGTGCCTTGCTGCTTGCTAAGTACCTACCTCAAAGGGAGCTAGGAAGATGAATTCAGTGTTTGAAACTGAGCTGAGGAAGTAATGCTCTAAGCGCTAACAAATAATAGGATTGCAGACATGGGGAAGAGCTCTTGCCCCTCAGAGCTTCACAAACTTCCAGTTCATTTCTGTGGAAACTCAACTGATCTCCAATAGTATTTTGCTCTGAATCTGCCTGCACAGCACTTGACTTTAGATTGCAAAAGTTTCCAGTGATCTTTCAGCCAATGCTCGAAGGTAGCCATGGTGGGATTGAGATCTCTGTTCAGCAGGACACAAGGCCTTCATAAAAATAGAGAGCTTGCACCCATGCTTCAGACCTCATTCCTGCAGCAAGCAGCCCTTGGTTTGCTGGAAGGTACCTTGGAGAAGAGGACCTAGTAATTGTATGTGATGGGTATCTCTAGATGCAAGGAAGGGGAAAGGACAGCAACATATTTTGGAAGGAGCAATAATTGATTTCAAATGTGTCCTGGTTGAGCCATTTCATACTGTTTACAATGACTGGAACTGTCAACCATAGCTCAACTCCTCCTTGAACCTTCTGCCACTAATGGATTTGAGCTTTTCCCCATTTTTTCTCATCAAGCTCAATCCCACAAGGCCTTTTTAGAAGACACAACTGTGCATGTGATTGTCCACACCCAGACACCTGYCATCCTCATGTCGTTGGCCAGTTCTGCCTGGGATTGACAGCTTTGCAGGAAACCCATTAAAAACAACCCCCTCAAAAAATCTCCCTCCAAAAATCTCCCCCATGTATCGTAACTGATGGACTGTGATATTTTCGTTTTACCTGTGAAGCTACTGCTCATTTCAGGTACATCATCCTCTTCCTCATTCTCTGTATGCACTATGCCAGCATTTTGCATATCATTGTAAGACTTGGTTCGCTTTGGAGTCGACTGCTTGGAGCCAGACTGCAGGTTTTGCAAAGCATCGGTGGAATTCACTTTCCCACTGAGGGGCTGGCTGGGAGGCTTGGGCGTTCCATAATAGTTACCTAGGCAATAGAAACACATTTGCATCTTCAAAAGAGAGCAGTTCATAGCAGCAAGATTTCTATTTTATTTTCTTTTCAGTTTCATTAAAATCTCTGCCTCTCCCCACAAATAAGTAAGTAAGTAAATAAATAAACTAACACACGCCATTCCCATTTTTAGGGGGGCATATTTCATCTYTAGAGCAGACACGGAAATATTTCTTGCCTTTTCAATTATTCTTGTTGAATCTAAAAGGAGAAGCAATGGTTGCATTGTTTAGGTGCACTGAGCATACAAGGGCTAAAACAAAAGGCAGTCATGGTGAATAGCAAAACTTCATCTTGTTACATCTGAATTTCAATTAGTAGCCTTTTTACATGTGTGCACCCACACAATGCTGTGGCAGATCTGGAGTGAGCCCTGCAGAAAATAAAAAATTCATGACTGCCATCACCCAGATAAGTGATGAAAGGCTCGATGGCCTGCTTTAATACACAGGTTCTTTTAGGGTGGATGTTGCATTTAAAAAGCAAAAACTATTCACTCTCTAAAAGAAAACTTTGTCAAAGGAGAGAAAAGGAAAGGTACCACGTGGCACTGCTTTCTTCAAATAGGAAACTCAGCAGTTGGGTCAACTTGGGTAGAAGTGAACAAGCAGACCTTAAAGCAAAACTTGAAGGGACAAAGACGCACCCACAGTTATGCAAACACACAGCTCTTGGCAGCCATCACCAGATGTGATGCAAACAGTGCAAAGTGCTTGGGATACTTTGCTGTCATTTTAAGTGACTGTGGAAGAAATACAGAATAAGTGAAGGTTCACTGATGGCAGAACCGCACAGAGATATTTCACTGTTCTGTTTCACTTCACCTCAAACACCACAGTGGTGCTTGACTTGCCCTGAAACGCTCCACGGGAGTCTCAGGTCTGGAATCGGTTCCCGCAGCGCTGGGCATTATAGGAATTCAGGCCTACTGCAAGGCGCATCTTTTACTTTTTATACAATGATCTGTGATAGGCAACAGTTTTACATCAAACTCCCCAAATTTTCCCTTTCAAGACTTATTTTTAATTTTCATTTGCCACCTTCAGATTCCAAGGGTGAACTTAAAAATTCTCCCTATGCTCTCTGGCATGACAAAATATAAAGGATGCTCTCCCATATAGCTTTGTATAAACCCACGTGGGGGTGCACACATATAGCTTCAACTGTGGCAGCAGCACAAAATTCTTCTCTAAAATACACATGTACATTTGATTACATTCTTCATCTATCTCCATAGGCTATGTATAACCTGAAAGCATTTTTCAATTTTTCAGTACATAATTATGCTATATATTTAATATCCATTCCCCAGAAAGTGTACATGCCCCTTTATTACCCCTGTTACACTAGATGGAAACCACATGCCAAAGGCAGATTGTGCAAAGGCACTTTAAAACCTCATCTGTGCTAAAAAAGATTTTTTTTCATTTATTTTTATACATACACATGTGTATTTTTGTTGCAGAAGCCAACAACATCACTCATACACTGAGCTATGACACTGAGTTTAAAGTTAGCCAAGCAGCTCTGCATTGACCTGCCCCACTGCTGTATGCAGTAGTTCCACTCACCCAACGCATTTCATACTGCTCAGCCATCACACACCTGAGGTTCAAAACGACRTATCTTTATTTCAGTTTGGAAGTACTAGTTGTTTATCTGAACTCCTGTTTAGCTGACTGAATTGCCTTTCCCATTAGAGCATCTAAGTTCCTTACAACCCCAAAGCTRTGCGTGTTGTCAGCTTTAGGGTAAGGCCACAGGGATCGTGCATGCCCCAGCACTCGCAGATCTCAATCTGAGGCTCTGGMAAGTCTCTGGACGTATCAGGAGCAAGGGAGACCGGGACATTGCTATCTTTCCCACTCACTGCCTTCCAAGAGGAGAAAAAGCCTTTCTTACAGAGCTGAGGCTGGAGAAGTCGGAGGAGCTCCTATCTCCACGCTTTTACACAGCCGGAGTACTAGGACAGCAACACGTGCAGGTTTGTCTTAACAAGGTGTGTTCAAGCCTGTATACAACGTTGTGGATTCAGCTCCATAGGAGCAGCAACACTCCGCAACRCTTTCATCTTCTGTTCATCATTTCAGAATCTTAAATGTACATTGATGCATAATTTATGGGGAGAAGGAAATTACTTCTTCTGGAAAGAGCCTCTAATGGGGATGGAGGCTCCTCAAGCAGGTTGCAGTCGCTGCTAGGGAAATTATTCTTATGCTCTATATACTGCAGGACTATTTTATACAAAAAGAGGAGGAATGGGGGAGAGTGCAAAGGGAAAATACAAAGGTAGGTGGGCAGAAAAAGGATAATCAGCCCTGCTCCCATCCTATCCTCTTCGGCATTTCTCCCGAAGAATGCTGCTACTTTGGGGTTTTGGCATTTTTTTTTGGTTTTTTGTTTGTTTTTCCAGACAAAATGGGTGTTTTCTAAGGATGTTAACTGCTAAGCAGAGAGATCCACATGTGTGCCATATACGTGAGAACGGCTTTTATTTACGGCACTGCACATCGCTATTTTGTGCAAAATTTATTTCAGGTCTGTTGTAAATGGTTAAATCTTTTTGCGATGGCTGCAACAAAGTGAATGAAGGGGATATATAGATGTTGCTAGTGTGGATTTTATTTCTCCTGGACAAGAACATAGCACAGATGTTACCATCCCTCCTCCAATTACAGAGAAATATATGATTATATCTTTGAGTTTTGTTCCTTTTCAGTTCCTCTAGCAACAAGCAAGGCTGGAGTTTCTAACAGTTCACGGAGACCTGTTCCTCAGTGGAAAAACACRCTTCTCTAAAGTATTTCAGAATTGCTTACACTGAAATCATTAGTCACTTTTCAAACCAACCATGGTTGTTGGTACTACTATTAGTGAATAATTATTTTCTACCAACACAGTGTGCTGTCTCAGAGGATTCCTACAAGTATATATGAACACATACAAAGAGCAAATACGAATTTGAAACTGAGCATGGCTCTGCATGTGTGGGTTTTGTCTTGCAGAATATGGGAAATGCAGCCATTGGGGCTGAACTTTTCTTTTTCCTCCACAGGAGGCAGATTCAGTCTGAGTCAATCTTCCAAAAAATCACAGCTCTTCCTTCAGATTCACACAAGGACATACAGGTTTGGGAAACAACCCAGCTCATGATGAAAAACTGCAAAAGAAAGGTCCAATCTAGCTTGCAGGTGACATGGAGAATGAGAGAAAATGGAAATACTCTCTTTTCCTCATGTTTGCTGGATGCAGCCAGACCTATTTCTCTTCTCTAAGAAGTTCTTTTTGGAGACTTGGCACATGGGCCCAGGTATGGGGGCAGACACACCATTAGGAGGGACTAGCACTTAAAATTATCATTGAAACTCATGTTTAATCCTAGAAATTAGAAAGAGAAAATATTTACCCTGTGACTCAGAAATCCAAACGTGCACCATTAATAACTGACAGTGAACAGCCCAGCAAGAGTTTTAAAACACTCAGACTCGACATTATTTGTTCAAATTAAATCTGTCAATGTTTATGAAAAAACATACATTTAAAAATACGCTTTAACAGTGTTTTGTTAGCCACTTGTAAGCCTAAAGAAGGGGCTAACTTCATAGCCAGTGTAATTTGTACTGAATATCCAATCAGCTCTAATTATTAACAGCATGTTACATGTGCATACACAAGCATCTGTCATCCCAGAGGATCCCAAAACATTTTCTAAAGTCAGCACAGTAGTCATGGCAGGACTCCCCGGGGTGCAGAGCTCCCCCCATGGCTCAAGCAAAGCTCTGCAAAACTTCTGAGGACTGCGTCCCTAACGTGACGTCTCAAAGCTGGAAAAGAGCAGCCCATCTCCCAGACAAAGGAGTTTTCTTGATGAAGACAGCGGGAAAACCTCTAGTTTTCTGTGGAAATGCCAGTTTTGAAGCAGCCAGCATGGCAGAAATGGCACTTTCCCATGTCTGATTCCTATGGGAACCTGGCTCCTAAGCTTTACCCTCTTCTTAATCACATTTGTATCCTGCCTCCAGCAACCAAATTAATAGCTAATAACAATGCATTCACTCAGCAGATGCACATGCCATTAACTGAATTCTTGTCATCACCTTTCACTAACCCTTATTTTATTCAGTCCCTTGGTGCTTAAAGCTTATTTAACCACAACTGAAGTTTGATGGCAGCTTTTACATCCAAAACCATGACTTAATCCATGCACTATAAAGTGCCACTCAGGAGAATGCACAAAAATAACAATAATAATGAAAAAAACCAGAATAGCTATTTGGAATGAGTTGATTTCTTTTCATCTCCTTATCTCTAAGTGTCAGCAGCTTACACATTTTAGCATCACGCACAGTAATTAGACTTTGGTAACAGCTAATCACAACAATAAGACAAGTTCTCATCATCATAACACTTCTTCCTCTGCCAATTCAAGCAGTGATCATAATCAATGAAAGCAATCTACAGCAGCTTCTACCCTGTCCTGCAGCTTACGAATTAAAGCAATGCTGTCAGCCGAGAGAACTTTCTTTTTACATTTTAGAAACCTAGTGGTAATGGAAAACTTTTCTAGTATTTCAAAATAACAAAACATTCATATTAAATATTCCCCTGATGGGCAGTAAATTCACAGACAACCTTAAGTTTTTYATGTGACCTGGAATTTGAAATGTAATTCACAAAAATACACCAATTAGCTACCCTTAAGTAAAATAACTATGAAACTAATCCATAAAAACTTTTGTCAATCACCATGCAATTCGAGTTGAAAGGACTCCATCCATCCAAGATGCTGTTTCTGGAATGGGCAGAAAGGCACAAGAACAGAGATGCAGTCTAAAAGGGTCTAAAGTGGAATGGATATGAACGTAGGTATTCCACCTTGCAGAGAGGGAAGATGAGACCACGGAGGCTGCTGGGGTGGGGACAGGGCAGCAGAGCTGACATGGAGAGGTGAAAGAAGGCAGAGGAGCTGTGTGCAAGGTCAAGCACAAGCTTGAGTGTTAATCCTAATGGTACAACGCCAGTTGAAGAATGTGGTCCCAAACCGTGTATTTCAGTTACTTTAATCTGTCGGTGGTGGCTTTGCTGTAGCTATTATCTTTTTTTGGGGGGGAGGAGAATTTGCCTTGCTTTTCTGGTGTGAAGAGATTAGGCCTGGGACTGGGAGTGCATTTGTCTCTCAGGAAAGTACTGAGCAGAGTTATCGCAGTTCTGAATTTACTGACGCCTACTGTGAGGCATAATTTTGCAATTATAAAAAAACCCAAGAAACTCAAAAGCCTCTGTGTAGTACAGAGGACCCTGCGTCCACAAGAAGTGCAACTGATCTTCAAAGCTACCACTCTGTGTTAACAGGGTCTCCATTAACAGCTCATGTTTTAAAAAGCAGTTCGTAGCTTACTGTATTGATGCAAATGGGTATTTTGGGAAAGACTTGGAGATAAGCAGCAAAATTAAGCAAGGCCTTGACACGAAGACTTTAAATGTAATTATTAATGTAATTGTTTTCTTTACTGAGATGCAGCTCTCCTTCTCTGCATTGTACAAGAACCAAAACAATTGACCCTTAATTTTAGCAGAAGAGCCTCTGCTCATCTAATCCAGCAAGAGTGCTTGTGTCTGATTAGCACAGGATGAATTGATTCCTGGGAGCAGAGCTCCTGCTACAGTGTTTTGTCTGTTCTCTTCCCAGATCACATTCTGCTGCAGATTTCTACATTTAGATGACAAATCTGGCTGCTGTCTGTGGGATTCACCTAGCTGCAACTGCACATTGATTAGCAATTGCCTTGAGGAAATTCAGAGTATCCAGGCAACCGGGAGGCGGCCGCAGATACAGCATCTGGATCGTAAGCAAAACATAGGCAAGGAAAGAGATCTCCGAGAAATTAACCTTCAATATATGCAAATCCAATTTGCTTTAAATAGTAGATTCTCTGTCAATTTTTGCAGTTATTAATGGTGAGTTTAACTGAAAGATCAGTCTGGGTTTCTTGTTAAATTAGTCAAAATGTTACAATATGCACATTTCAATTTATGTCTGAAATTTAACATATACCCCAATTAGTGTCCTCAGGCAATGACAGCATAGCAGAAAGTCACCTACAGATCAAATCAGTCTCATTTATTCTGATTTTTCCCATGTTGAGATATCACTAGGTATTGCCACATGCAATTGTTAACACTCATGTACAGCTGTGTCCCAAGCACATTTTATGCATGGAAAATTTCTAACAAGCCAAAACAAAGCAAAGATACTTAAAGTAACACATAAGCAGTAAGACCTTGGTACCACGGGGCATGAGATGGCTATGGAAGCTCAGGGTGTTTCCTGAACTCAGTTATATTAGAGCAACTGTTACATCCACATGCAAATAGATTAAAAAAAAAATCATAGGCAACATAAATGAGCATGTACTTGTGCATGGTATGTACAGAGAACACAGGAGAAGCAGCTGGAACACACCCTACCTAGCACAAGGCTGTAGGAATCAAGAAAATGCAATGTTAAGCCACAGCAATACTCTTCTTCTTGCAAATACTGGAATATTTATATATATATTCCCACCATAAGGGTGTGTCCCATTAACACCTTGCCTCTCCAGAAGGCGGTGGCGTGTATATCGCAGCTTGCAGCGTGCGGCGAGCCCTGCAGTGGAAGGTAAATGGACTTGCAGAGGCTGGGCTGCCTCCTGGAGCAGAAGGGCTGCCCAGCTGCAAAGGGAGCTGGAAAACATCAGCGAAGAGTAGCCAATTCTAGAGACAGTCCTGAGCACATCCAGTACCAAGAAAGAATGCCAAAATGTGCCTGGCTGCCTTCAACACATCAGACTGTGATTAGAGAGTAAATAATGCCTTAAAATAACCTGAAATCTAACTTAGGAAAAAAACAGCCAACTCACCGTATCTTTTTTTGCTAGAGGTGTTTGGGAACAACCTCTTCCCCCAAGGTTTGTGTTCTAAGATGCATCAAGAAACAGTGAAAAGCAGGACTGCTAATGAACGATTTCAGACAGAGCTCACATTGGAAAACTTTTTATTGAAAGTGCACAGAGAGAAGCCAATCAGGAATGCCATAGGAAATTCAAAACCACTCTAAAACGCTATAAGATATTTGAAAATTTGCTTTTTACTCAGCTGTTTGTAGAATGAAGCATTGTTATCAGATGACACTTCAGTATAGCAGCACTCATGCTTAACACTGATAATCGTGCACATACACAAGAACGTGCTGTCTTTTTTTCTTGCTAGTGGTTTAAAAAAAGAAAAAAAAAATAAAATAAGAAAGAAAAGTATAAAAGCCAAAGATAGAACAGGAATCTTTCTGCAGTGCACAGATGTTAATAAGTGGATATTCGACATGATACATTATAATGGTGCTAAAGGAGCCATTATGATTTATTGAGTCAATCTGTAGTATGGAGACATTAATAAGCGGATCTTATCTTATTAAGCGGAACATGTTGTTCCGCTGCATGGGCATCCCCAGCATCTGCCACCCTTACTCGCCCAATCTTCCTGTCGTGTTTTGCATGCCACAGACACAGCTCTCTTTCAAGGTTGTACCAAGTTGGCGAGACCCACAGGCTGCAAAGACACCAGAAGAGCAGCAAAGAGAATCCAGCCATTTTGCTAAAGCAGCTGGGGGAGCAGGGCTGGTGCAGAGAAACCCAAGGAGAGCTAGCACATCAGATAAATTAGGCTAAAGGCATCTTGATTTGAAGCATGTTGCTGAATACACCTCTCTACTTCAGTTGAAATTCTAACTGCACTATTAAGGTAATTTATTACACTCATTAAGTACCACAATCGGAGACCCTGTCTACAGTAGCTAGTTTTATACACTTTAAAAATGTTAGCAAGTCACCCCATTACATCTTAGTCATGAGACTAATGCAGATTACTTATTACTTCTCTTGGCAATCACATAACACTTGTCCTGAGAATGAAAGATGATGCCTTGACAATAATACGCTATAATGTAATAACCCTTCACATGTTACGAAGTGCAGCACTTTTTCTTCTGAGGATCACTAAGTGCTGGGCAGGCATTCATTAATACAGCCTCACCAGACCCCGGCGACACAGCCATCCCCATTCAAAATTCAGCCACCATGCTAATGTCCCTGTGCGTCTCTGCACAGCACCCATCTCCACTGCTGCATTCAGCACAGTCCTCTGAAATACCATCGCTTCTACTTCTCTACCTACCTCCTGCTTCTACTCTCTCCCTCCCTGTAATAGCAGATAACTGCAGGCACAGGATATCTGCTGAAATATTAATGAAGAGAAAASTAAGTGTTGTTTTAATATTCTCCAGGCCAGTAACCTGAAGTATAGAGCAGTTACCTGATCTGCCCAGGGCCACTCAGCAGCTGGGGAAGAAATGGGAATAAAATCTAGAAGTTGTGCTTCTGCTCAAAACAGCCCTCCCTTGGGGTCCCTGTGAGAGCCCGCAACTCAAAAGCAGAAGTAATTGCTAAATAATTAGTAACCTACACAATTACTTCCATGCATCCGTCAGTATTTTATGCCCTGAAAGGATCAGTCAATAAATGCCTGAGATTACAATTATCATGGTTTCCTATCCACCCGAAGGTCTAGATAATGTGCAGTCTAAAAAGATTTTTCCTTCCTAATGAACATTGTCAATGGGAATTACTAACTGGCTTGAGCGTGTTGCATGCAGCTTTACCAGCATGCACGTGGTGCAAAAAACACCAATACTGGTGCAGCATCACAGCTTTGGGCAGGTCTTCCAGGATTTCAGCTCCAGCTCCTGGATTCATGGGATCAACATGTAGCTTTCATTAGGGGGAAAAAAGAAGTAGTTTCTAGGCTTTATGGTTAAAAAGCAGCATGTTAAAACTGGAACTGAAAACCTCAGGAATTAAGGCTTTCAAACATCCCCTCCCACCTGATCAGGATTTTTGGAGCATTTTGGGTGCAGAACACACCAGGGAGGTCACAGGTGACCAGAAAAGCAGCTGCCATGCCCGCTCTGCATTCACCGGGATGTGAATCAAAAACCACCCAGAGGAACCTATTTGCAGCACAAAAGAAGAAATAAGAATGACGTTATGCAGCCCAGTAGGTAGGCAACACCTTTTTTGTCCTATTCAGCTTGCAGTTTCTCTCTTTGCGATTAGAGCACTTTCAAAACCCAGGTTTTTCTTTCAAAACCTGATACACTCTCCTACTCCTTTATGGTTTCCAACTGTTCTCTTCTGCTTGTTCTTTCTTCTTTCCAAATCAATAGTATCCATATCAGCATCAAAGTCCTGTGTATCACCCCTCTTCTGACGGCTCCCTGTTTTCTGATCTTTCTCCCCAGTTCTTTTCAGTAACTGTTACTGAACAAATGCTTCTCCTGCAAGGTTTTTCCCAACGATAGTGCCAGTATCTGGGTGGCTTTACGCCTTCAAGAGGCAAACATGTCATCCAGTAATGCCAAAACTTTATCATTTGGGTCAGACTTCTGCTCCAGCTGCTGAAACATAGCACAGAAATACAGAGCACACATCCATCTCCCCCCGACACCACATACAGATTCTTAGAAATTAAGGGCCAGAAGGTACCTCGGGACCACCCCGACCCCAAACCACCAGCCTGCTTGAACCACATGAGCTTGTGGCTGCCGGGCTCAAGAAAACTTCCCCATTCAACATCACTACTCTCCACTTCATAGCATTCCCCTTCCTTCATCTCTAAATCACCTAATTACATTGTAATAAAAAGCAACCCTATCTTTGCAATTGTTTGATTCCTACTCAGTACAATAGGTAGCATTATTAATAATAAAAGCCATGCATTAAAGGTATTATTTTATTGTTCTCCAGAGAGAAATCAAAGATTATTTGCTTTTGTTGGGTTCCATCCCTCTGGTTTAGAATAAGCCATCACTGTCAGGGTCAAAAGTACAATCAACTTCATCACAGTAGTACATTTAAAAAGAAAAAAAAAGGCAGCAAAATGCAGCATAAAACAAATCATAATTAAAGTAATCTAAGACTATAAAGCTGGGCAATAACAAAGACTTGGACATTAGAAGTCTAACTTACTTTGTGGTCTGTTTTTTTTGGCGGATTAGGGTTTTTTTATAGACAAAATTGCTGGTGATTGCAGCATTGAGTCTGAATCACACCATCTTCCAAGATCTAATCAAGATCAACACTGTCTTGATCAATACAGTTGTAAAATAAGATTTCCAAAAAAAGTACAACAAAGCCATTAAAAAAATCTCAGAAGGCAGCAAAATCATTTCTTGAAGCTGTAAGTGAAAAATGAACTTTATTTATTTCACATTACAATCAAACAGTAATGTGTCTTGATGCATATGTGCACACATGCATCATTATTTGCTTTATTCTTATTGATTTTTTCTTCCATGGGCCAGCTCTCCAGAACCACTATGCACCAGCATCACTGATGTCAACGGGGAAAGAGGCTTCTCAGCACTTCTGACAAATTATTCCTTTAAAGTTCAGACACTTCTATCACCCATAGAAATGAAATACACATTAGACGTATGAGAAATCAACCTCATATTCAGCAACTCAAAAGAACAACCCATGAAATCTAAACAGTTTAGCTGCTACTGCATATAATCACATAAGCAATGAAATGACCATGTTATAACTGTCCCATATGGGTACAGCATTTCCTGAAAACTAATTCCCAGCAAGTCCCAGGAGCCAGCTTACAGACAGTTACCCATTTTGTCTTTCCAAGTGGAAAGGTCACCAGAACAAATACGATCAGGAAGTAATGGYGAGGCAGTTCAGCTGATGTATTTCAAGCACCATGACAAAGAAAACTAATTTAGTGTTATAATTAGAAACATGGAGAGGAAAAAGCTCATTTTGGAGAAGTGCTGCTGCTGGAACGTTAGCATTGGTGCTGATGGAGCTAATCAGCTCAGAGAGGTGCAAGAGTGAAACCAAATTACACATTTAGCATCTTCATGCAAACCAGGTTTGACACTGCAATTGTTTGCAGTTGGGAATAAATGCAAGGTTTAAAGGTGACCTTACAGGGAATTTTTAAAGAAGCAGACTAAACAAACAGTGTTTCAGGACTTTTTTCAGAGCTTGAAAACCAAAACTACATGTCACAATCTTTTTTGTTCATATTTGATGACTACTTTTCAAAGACTACCAGCTATTTGTGTGTAGTTCATATTTTTAAATGTATTTCATATTACTTATTAACAGCTGCAAGAATAAGGCTTTTTCAACTTCTCGTAATTATGACAAGACCCGTTTAACTTCTTGCAAATGGAAATATGACATGAATGAACTGAAGTACACTGGAAGGACTTTCAAACCTGTAACGTATTTCTTTTCATTGTCTTCTCAAGAAGTACATTTGGATGTTCTCCAGGGGAAAAAAAAAAAGAAAAAAGAAAAAAAAAAAAAACCACCCCAAAAGGAATTTTCAATTTAAAGGACATATAGATTGCAGGTTTAGTTACACAAATCCTATTGTGTACCTAAATATGGCCAATTTGCCTTGCATTTTCTTGGAAGTCAAAGCTATCTTTTTCCTGCTCTCACCCTAGTGACATTTCAGTGSCCCTTGGCTGTCTCAGTGCTGTTGTTTGTAAAGCTGTGCTGTAAAAAAGATCAACACAATGACCCAAGTTAGAAGTAATTATCCAGGAATAAAGAAGAAAAAAACAGCCAAAAGCAGTGCATCATGTAGCTGCATAGTGAGACACAATTGGGTGATGAAGGATGTGTACTTAGGGAAGATGAAGGGAAAGAGAGACAGCAGGAGGGAAGAACAAGTGAACAAAGAGATGGGCTATAGCAGACACAAAGAAAAGATGCATTTTCATTCACTGCCAAGCTGTCTTCCCTCAGTATTTCTTTACCGGATTTCATATTGGATTTTTCTGGCCTACTGATGTTAATCTCTTGAGGTAGTTAACTTGAAGGGAAGACAAAAGCACAGCAATATTGGAATTCCCTCTCTCAGGGTACACAGAGAAAGGGGAAGTAGGGCACTAGGATGGAAAGTGAGGTCCTAACTCAAGCTGGTTAACATGAGTGAGGGTGTTACAAGCCTGGTGTCCTACTACGGTTACTTGAAGTGCTTTTTCACTGCCCATGGTTCCATACCTTCGTAAGTTCCTACTTCCAGAAGGGTCCCACTTCGCTCCAACTCCAGAAACTCCTCCACAGTCAGAAAGTTATAGTCCACACCAGGCACTTCTCCTTCTCTTGGAGGGCGGGTTGTGCCTGAAAGGAAAAATTAGCATTTTAATATAGTTGTTTTCTTATCAAGAGTTAAAAGGGACAATAAAAAATAATCATAAAGCTCCTACAGTATCTGTAAAATACAATTCGGTGAGCTACACAGAGAGCTGTGTCAAGAGCTCAGCTAGAAGTTAGGAGTCCACATAAAAACAAGACAAGACATAGATCACAGGTTGAGCTGGTGGTACCAATTGTTCCACCCAACAACGTTTTTGATATTCCCAGAAAGACTCTCTGGCAAAGAAATCTCTCATGTCACATGCAGAAACACAGCTGGAAGAGTTTGGTAGCTGGGAATATGCCAGCAATTACCTTCCTGCCATTAGCACAGTCTCTCATACACTTCAACTTCACTAAAATTGCAATCTGTATTCTCAGATAAGGCAACTTCTTTCTAGCTTCCATTATTTCTGTATCACTTTATCTCACCAAATATTCTTTTACATCATAAAGATCTTTTCTCCCTTATTTCTTCTTAATATTTTATCTCTATTTATGCTATTATTTTTTATTCAGCATTAAAAAGTACCGTGAGACAGTTTTGATGCACCGTTCACACATGCTCACTAAAGAGACAACCTGCAAACTCTTCTCACAGAAGTATCACCTATAAGCTCATTTCAGTTCAAGAAACACTTTTTCTTTTGAGTAATAATTCACACTGAATCTCTCTCTAGCACTTGACAATTTAGATAGTACCCATGGAGAACGGGGCTCTGATCACTGCTACTCTGCCAGCTCTGAAACTCTTTTCCCTTCTGACCAATTTACAGCCCTTTGAAGCATGGTGTAAGATGAGTCATTTCATGACTTTTTGCTAAGATGGCTTGAGCCACTGCATTTTAGGTCACTGAGCACAGCTTAATTGATTAGGATCAATTTCTGTTCAATAGCCTTTATTTTCCATGACTCCGGAGGCTAGGAGATGGCTGGATTCTGTACATCTGAGATTAAATATAAATGACAGATTTACAGATGGTACAGGAAACTGAACTTTAGAAGAAAGAGCAGCGTTAGAGAGTTGGAGGTGTCCAAGTGCTGTGGCCGCAACCAATCTGCTGGCTTGGGAATAACTTTAGAGATGTGGAAACCATACCTAGCATTTAATGAAGCATGATTTCTCACTTCTGTGGGACTCTTCCGGCCCCTGGGCAGTGCCTTCTCAGTGCATACAATTTCTTAAACCCTCTATAAAAGGACTGAAGAAAGCATAAAGAAGTTGAGCTTCTGGAAACTAATTGGGAAGATTCCAGCTCTCAGAAGTTGAAAGAGCATAAATTTACCGTGCCTGCATCTGGCAAATGTTTTCCTCAAGTGCCAGGGAAGCGGAAAGTCTGCTTATGCCCTATTCATCTGAGAGACTGTTCAAGAGGTCAGTCTTGACAGAGTGACACCCTTGAAAGACTATCACTAGATTAATTTCCTTGATAGACATCCACTTTCTCTAACATCCTCCATTTCTTGTTTCAAAATAGAAACTCTCTCTCTTTTTTTATTATTTACCATCAGCCTTCAGATAGTCTATAAATTCCTGTGCTTTTTCTATCATTCCTTCTCTTGGAGCTGTGTGAATGGGTGCAGGCAGGAGGAGGAAAAGCAAAAAAAGGGATGAAAATGACGATGGATATCTTCACCCTACTAGCAGAATTACTCTTTCCTATTTGAAAGGATTCAATTTTGCATTCTTTGTATTCTTGAATCCTTACAGTAAGACTACAATGATTTTTACCAAGTAGTTTGTAACAGAGGACAGATGTCTTTCACAGATCTAGACCAGAAAATAGAAATACTGGAACTGCACCACATGGCGCTCTCTGCCTGAGCATCTGTGTTTCCATCTAAAGGCAGGCAGCGAGGCTGAGCGGACAATGCCCACACAGGTCCCTCCCTGGCATGCAAGGAGCATGCAGGCACCCAGGATGAAGGGGCACAGCTTGGATGCAGCACCTCTTCCCTGAGCACCAACATCGCTGTGGATGTTCAGGCTGTGAGCACCCTCACTAGGGCATCGTGGCTCTTGACTCCAGCCAGGTTCCCCTAAACCAGGTCCACAAGAGGTAAGGAGGAAGAATGAAAAGCTTCAGCAATAAGTATGTCCAAGGATGCGCTGGAGCTGTCCCATGCCTGGAGAACAATGGAAGTGAGAATTAGACTCTGTAGTGCTCCTCGTCCAATGCATCAGTCAAACGTCACCCTGAGCCATGCTGCACATGAGCCGAATGACAAAGATCAGGACATACTTYTTCCCAGTAACTGGCAACACACATTCATGAGACACAAAGATCAGGGAACTTCAGGATTCATTTCACTTTATCTTTTAAAGCTGCCTTCTTTTCTTTATCTATATCTTCTCACAGAGACTATTTATTAATCATTTTTTTTTCCTTCTGAATTTTTATGGCAGTAAAATTGCAGTCAACAGTTTACTAGTGCTGGCTGCCTATTTGACATGACAATTATATCTCTGCCATAATTCCTCTGAGCCATTTTAATGGATCTATTTGTTTCATCTCAGTGTTCTTAATTTCCTGAATATGTTCAAGTCGAAAAATCGCAGATGTGCTTGCTATCAGCGCGATTGCCTGCAACACACGCTGAATGCATTAGAAACGCCAAGTCGCCGCATAAAAGAAAACATTACATCACAGAGATAACATTTGTCACCTCGTGTCGGTCTCCAGCAACAAACAGAGGGAAAATAAAAACTACACTGGTTAGGATATCTTATCTGGACGAAGGCAAAAAATCCAACAACTTTCCATGTTGCTGTCTAGAGCAAAGATTGCTTGCAGATGCTCGGGCTGTTATCCTGCTTCACATCTGAGCAAGTGTTACTGAATGCAATTCAGAAAGGCAGGGGGAAGGGAAAACCCGCCTCCGTTTTTCTTGTAGCAGAATGACAGGCTGCCGGCTGGACACACGCCTGGCAGATGGCATTTCAAAGAGTTTTCATGAACCATCTGGGATGTGTACAATGATTACAAACCACACTTACAACAAAGCCAGAAGGGTTGCTTCACAAGGAGGGTGGGGGGAGAGGGCGGGCGGAAAGAAAGGGGGAAAGAAAAGAAAACCAAGAGGTGCGTAAGCAAACTCGATGACTTTTCTCAGGCACAGGACGCTAAAAGTAATCAGCACCTTCCACCCCGAGCCCTTCCACAGCCTGAAACAACTGCTCGACTACTGTGCAGCATGTGTGTGCACAGCCCAACACCATCGCAGGCTGCAAACTACTGTTGGAGCTTTCTGCTGATAAAACTCCAAATTGTAGTTAAGTCTCTCATCACTAATGTGACTTAATTGTGTACAAAGCATAGTGTGTGTGTCCTCCCTCCCTCCCCCTTTAAATTGCATTTCAGCATCCTTACCACAGGGTGGTCATCACCGAAGAAGAGAGCTATAGAGATGACTGTACATTTTATCAGAGCTAATAGCAGATCAGACCATTGCTAATGGCAGAATTAATTGAGCACAATAAGTGCTGTAGACGGCCCAAACAGGAGTGAAGATACTTCACTAGAAAAGGCGAGCCAATCATATTTAAATATGTTAACCCGCCTGCCATGTTTGCACTGAAATATTAAGTGGCATCAAATCTTATTGCCATTAGGTAGCAATTTAGCTAATTAATTTGAGCTATGTCCCACTGTGTGACTAGCTCAGAATTGCTAATGCTACAACAAGAAGGAACTGGAGGAGCAACTGAGTGGTTACCGACTCCTCCACATTTAATGGTTCATAAACTTTCACTCTTATTTGGCTAGAATGTCCCACAACATATAAAACTAGTTAGAGACACTAAATTCACAGGGGAATTGCTCAAATCTTCTGCAACCACAGCAGACTTAAGAAAATAAATAAATAAAAATAAGGCGACTGGTTAGCATTGCGGGTTTTACCTTCTCTCTTGGTCTGGGGAGGTAAAACTACATAACATGGGTGGCTCAGATGCTAGGTGAAACRTTTGCCCCGCTGTTGGTTTGGTTATCACACCCAAGCTAGCTGCATCCTAGTTTATTCGTGCACCACTAATGCTTGGGTCACAGAAGAGGGATCTCATCACGGGCTGGAGACGCCACCCGAGAAATTGCTTATAGACACAGGTGAGTTTGCCCACACAGAGCCCAGTGCTGTACTTAAGCTAACTAAATTAAAGCTTGTCATCCATGCCTAGAATAACTGGACTGTGGCTCAGATGTACTGATGACTATCAACTATTATTCTTAATAATTTAAGTGCCCATTTAAAAGACAAATAGCTGCTGCTGTTGTGTTGCCTATCAACCGTACTGACAATTACCCAACATGAGCCTCAATTATAGTATGGCCAGATTGTTAATATGTGATTCAGGGGCTGTTTAGCTCCTTATCAATCTATCAGGGCCTCATGTTAAGCTGTTAATAGCCACTGATGTCCTGCTGCTAAATTAATCAGAATCTTTGCTTATTGTAAAGACTTCAAAGGGGCCATAGTCACTTCAATTACTTTCTTGTTAAAACAAAACCAAAAACAGTTCTTGAGCAGTAATTCTGTTACCATGCACCAAAACAGCCCCTAGCAAGTCATTTAGAAGTTGACTTCCCAAGTGCACAACACCTACATCGCCCATTTGCAAAGCAATGATTTCTGAAAACTCCTTATCCAGTTCCACTGGCTGGCAATGATAATCTGGTGAGACACCAAAATACAGCTGATCAAACCACAGTCATTTGCTTCTCATCTCCACTGACCAGCTTCTCTTAAAATGACAGATAATGTGGGAGTTGTACACTCAGAGTAATGATATATTTTATTAATTAAATAACCATAATTAATTTTATTAATTAATAACCATATTTTATACAAACTCAAGACACTAGTGGTTACCACAGGTGAATGGAACTGTAGTAAATAAGGTTTTAACGTGAAGTGTACAGGGATGCTACTGACTCATGAAGCTGCAATGCCAAGCACTGTTGCAGGGGTTTGCTGAGAGGCTGTTTGCAGGCAGGTTAGGAGGAAGGATGCTCTTCTTGCCATTGCTCTCGAAGACTGGTATTTTTCTTCCTTCAGCAAGAAGAGACTGCTCTCATCACCTACACTGAAAAAATCTTCAGCTGCCACGGAAGAAACATATTAGGAAAACAGCCCCTCTTCCCTCTGCACAGTGTTTAGAGGTCACCTTCTTCCCTCGTGTCGCAGGATAGTTTGGAGAGCCTGCTTTGCCTCTCCTGCATCTGTCACCTGTGGTGCCAGATAACTGGAAGGCAGGACAAACTCCACAGATCTGCTAATGGCAAGTGGAGAAGGGAAAAGACAGAGACAACCTGGTCTGTCTCCAGAAGAGGCAACCTGATTAGCAGCCAAGATTAAGGCAGAACTTATCTGCAGCACAGTATTAGAAATAGCCTTAGCTACATTAACAAAAAAATAAAGTGTAACCTATCTGTAAGAAAACATTGTACACAGAACTACTTCATCTTACTGACTTCTGGGGTTATCCAAACTAAGACTACTGACTTTTTTTTTTCAACAGCAGTAGAAGGAATTGTATTTGGACACTGTTATGCCATTATACATGTGTGTGTCCCCACTTGACTATGGTAAGGAGTAAGGGGTAATTTATAGTTGTAACTACATGAAGATATGGAAGTTTCAGAAAGGTCTAGTCTTTTACAAAGCAAACATGCTCGACTTATAAATACAATTTTCTCCTGAAACTCGAAACTCAGGAAGCTCATTCTGGGATTTTAAATGTCGTCTGTCCCTTCTCTAGCYAGTGACTTGATTCCTATAAACCACAAGAACATGACAAGCATTCAAAGTGTCTCGGTGGTGGAGTAGAAATTCAGTCCAAAGGAGAATGTGGTCTGTCGCTAGAAATTAATTCACAGCTCTGTTAATGATGCATGCACAGGAACAGATGCTGATTGACTCTTCCTGGCCACACAGATAAGTGCAGTACTAAAAGCAAATTTCTGTCACCGTGGTCAGCAGGAATGACAGATTAAACCCACAAAACAGCTGACCAAGACAAACCTGTCTTTCTACAGACACATTTCAGAGAGAAATGCATTTTGTGGCTGTGGTCTAAAGTAATTTTTCTTCTATAGGGGGAGATGGAAGGGATTTGTACAAAGAGCTCAGTATCTCCTCCTGCTCCCACCAGCCTTTCCAGCAATGCTAAGTGGCCAAAGCTGGATCCCACAGCAGCAGCTTGTGAGGATCCCCTCTTGCTCAAAGGACTGTGCCGGCCACACACATGAGCAATGTCAGGTCAACCCTCGGTGCACATAAAAGCTGCTCTCCCTCTTTCTGAGGTGCCATGTCCAGTTGCATCTCTCTGGCCCTTTCTCTCAAAGTACTGACTGCCTGGAGTCTCCCTGGAGAAACGATTCAGCCAAGCCGCACAGCAACAGCTCGGAGTTTGTATACCCTCCAGGCAGCAAGTTATTTTTGTCCCTTTTAAATGTATTTTTGGTATTCCTGTGGCCTTCACTGCCACCAAATAAGAACATTGATAATCTTCAACACGTTTATCCTTATAGTGTTTTGAGGTAGAGAAAGTGGGTTTGTTTCTCTTTTATAGCACAAGATCAGCCAGATCCAGGCTCTCAAAGGACTTCAGGAGCTTAATTCTAGAGAAATCAACGGGATTTAGGAAACCCTACAGATCAGGATCAGGGTCTAACAGATTACAAGGGGCAAAAATAACTTGCTGCCACATTGGGGCTTTGCAAGCTCGTTTGTATGTGTTGCGAAATGCCATGCCGTGGCTACACAAAGCCAATTCAGCATGAGGAGGTTTGCTCTCGACTGTAATATCAATTTAAAAGAAACTGATAATTACCTGATGACTAGAAGAAGTAAGGGTACAAAACCTGCCACACTCCCCAAGAAAGCCACTTAAAAAAGACCTGTTTAAGGATCTATGCCAAATATTCAAATACAGCAGCACCTCCCTGACCTGGGAAAGTACCACCGATGCAGCGTGGCAGTCACTAATGCAGTTACAACCTCTTCTTGTGTCCTTCAGAGCATTCATTTGCTTTCTCCTAAGGAAAAAAGAGTACTCTGGCATCAAATAAAACATAAATAATAAATGTTCTTGGGTTTGCAATAGCAGAAGCTCGCCTTCTGGATCCCTCTCTTTGAGTGATTACTGTTACCTCACCAGACACCTGCAGCCGAATCCCTCTCATTTCCCATGAGGTGGGACGCCCACCAAGAAGATTAAACTTCATGAACTAATGAGTTTGCCATTAATCCTGTGTTCATGGAGTCCAACAGCATGACATCCACTAATTTAAATTGTGAACTACTGATGAAAAAGCAAACTATGTACCTCCTTGGCGAGATGACCTTAGCTGTAACTACGAACAATTTTATTCTTTCTAATATATGGATTAGTGTAATAAAGTGTAATTTTATAAATCAATAAAGCTGTAGTAATGAGATTGCACTGTAATGTTCTGCTTTTAAATATTGGCACAGAAATGAATGAAAATTGCCATTTGTGTAAGTGTGTATGTGACTTATGGGAAGTGAAATTAGCTGCAAGTAAATTAACAGGGTGATTATATACTTGCATTTATATTCAGTTTCTCTCATATATACATTTTTAGAAGTCTAGATGATGCTACAACCATGACRCACACCTTTATTTCAAAAGGACCACCTTTCTTCTATGTAAAAATTATCATAGTTACTTTCAGTAGAAATTTTGTCTATATTAGAAAAGGATACTGCTGAAGATGGTAAATTAAATACATACACTGGATAATTACACAGCACCCTTATTAGCTGGTTATTTTCAATCCTGTAGATCATTCACTCCTGACTATCTCAACCCAAGCCTAACCTGATCCCTGTAGCACTTGCTCAGGGCTGCCCCACATCAGCCATCTCAAGCCTTACCATGCAGAGGCACAGAAGTGCTCTACGCTGCATGCCCAGAGCAGCTATGGATAAGCACAACGTGGATTAAGATGACTATTCCATACAAATGTGCACATCCGTATTAAATACAACAGGCCAAAGGTGTGGGGGGAGGTGAGTGCTTAAAATCGACTTTGAAAAAAGTCACAGGAGACCTGGGATGTACGGTCGCTCCCATGCAAATAGCACTTTTAAACAAATACCTCATTGTCTTATTTATACTTTAACATTACAGTAAGTAGTTTATCTGGAGGTACAACCTATCTTCCTTTATATCTGCTTTTTTCATGGCTATTTGCAAAGCTATCTCATTTCTACAAATTGCCAAAGAGAAGGTGTAGCCCAGTCTGAGAGTTTCATCAGTCACGGGCTAGCATTAAAACCAAGCTGTGAACTGGTCAGCAGAGGCACTCAGCTGCTGAGAAAGAAAACGCCCATCAGCTCCCTGTTATGTTTGGCTGAGTGGCTGAGCTTAAGACAGTGTAGTATTAAAAACTGTTTTTCATTAACTATTGGATCTTCATGCGGCTTGGTACAAGTTTTGAGTAGGTCATATTTGAGTAGAATAATAGAATAGGCAAAAAATAAAACACTCTCAAACCTTTTGCTTAACGTTAAAGACAGAAGACTGGGAGGAGAGAGCTTTGGGAAAGATGAGGGGCCAAGACAGCACTCGGGACTGAGTGTACTGCAAACTCTCGCAAGATGAATTGCCAAGTCACAGAGCAGAGAGAGACACAAAACCATGCAAGTCAGATAAGCTGAGTTCACTGGCTTTCCAGGAAAACTTAAGGGTGTCGTGGTTTAACCCCAGCCAGCAACTAAGCTCCACACAACCGCTTGCTCACTCCCCCCTGGTGGGATGGGGGAGAGAATCAGAAGGGTAAAAGTGAGAAAACTTGTGGCTTGAGATAAAGACAGTTTAGGAGGGAAAGCAAAAGCCACGTGCGCAAGCAAAGCAAAACAAGGAATTCATTCACTCCTTCCCATTGGCAGGCAGGTGTTCAGCCACCTCCAGGAAAGCAGGGCTCCATCACGCGTAACGGTTACTTGGGAAGATAAACGCCATCAGTCGAACTTCCCCCCGCTTCCTTCTTCTTCCCCCAGCTTTATATCCATATCCAGCATTATATCCATGGGACCCGATGAGATCCATCTGTGGGTCCTGAGGKAACTGGCGGATGAAGTTGCTAAGCCACTATCCATCGTATTTGAGAAGTCGTGGCAGTCCAGTGAAGTTCCCACTGACTGGAAAAGGGGAAACATACCCCCCATTTTTAAAAAAGGGAAAAAGGAAGACCCGGGCAACTACAGGCCAGTCTCACCTCTGTGCCTGGGAAGATCATGGAACAGATCCTCCTGGAAGCTATGCTAAGGCACATGGAGGACAGGGAGGTGATTCAAGACAGCCAGCATGGCTTCACCAAGGGCAAGTCCTGCCTGAC
>JAYKAV010002331.1:0-42025 GCA_035582835.1 Phoebastria nigripes | reverse complement strand
GGACCTGTTGGAGTGGGTCCAGAGGAGGGTCACAAAAGTGATCAGGGGGATGGAACACCTCTCCTATGAAGGCAGGCTGAAAGAGTTGGGGTTGTTCAGCCTGGAGAAGAGAAGGCTTCGGGGAGACCTTATTGCAGCCTATCAGTACTTAAAGGGGGCTTATAGAAAAGATGGCGGCAAACTTTTTAGCAGGGCCTGTTGCAACAGGACAAGGGGGAATGGCTTTAAACTAAAAGAGGGTAGATTTAGACTAGATAGAAGGAAGAAATTTTTTACAATGAGGGTGGTGAAACACTGGCACAGGTTGCCCAGAGGGGTGGTAGATGCCCCATCCCTGGAAACATTCAAGGTCAGGTTGGACGAGGCTCTGAGCAACCTGATCTAGTTGAAGATGTCCCTGCCCATGGCAGGGGGGTTGGACTAGATGACCTTTAAAGGTCCCTTCCAACCCTAACTATTCTATGATTCTATATGCTGAGCATGACATCATATGGTATGGAATACCCCGTTGGCCAGCTGGGTCAGCTGTCCTGGCTATGCTCCCTCCCAGCTTCTTGTGCACCTGGCAGAGCATGGGAAGCTGAAAAGTCCTTGACTAGTGTAAACATTACTTAGCAACAACTAAAACATCAGTGCTATCAACATTATTCTCATACTAAATCCAAAACACAGCACTATACCAACTACCAGGAAGAAAATTAACTCTATCCCAGCTGAAACCAGGACAAAGGGTTTTGTAAACATYGCACAATCCTTTTCACCCACCATGAAGTACTGGAGGAATTTCCCAATTTGGTGGAAGACATGCAGTGGAGTCTTGAAGCAGAAATACAGTGAACAAGAACACAACCGACAGTTTTATCTTGGATTTTTAAAATAAAAAAAATAATGAGAACTTGTTTGGGCAATATATGTGACTATTGTAACCAAAGGAAGAACAAAAAAAACCACATCAGAAACTACTGTTAGCCATATATGTGTAAAACTGTCTCACAGCGAGATTAGCAGCAGATCTTCCCAGGAGCAAGATTGCCTGTTTGTTCCCCACAACGATACTACTACACAAGCTGCCACAATTATTGGAAGGAAAAAAACTTCTCTCTTTTCTTTAAAACTTGGATACAAAAAAATTTTAATCTCCCCAAAACAAGGTGTCCTATTTTCTATTCTACTTCAAGGCTTCAGACGTGTCCTATGAACAGATATTGTAATTAAGCTCGTAATAAAGCGATTATCCAACACAGACCAAACACCTGCAGTATTTCAATTCAGTTTTTATTAAAAAACAATGTTTGCTTTTGACACCTGCATACCTATGTGCACATACATCCATGAAAAGATATTCTGCACTTTAAAGCTATAGTAATAAATAGGAGATTATTTGATGTCCACCAGCTCAGCTGCTTCAACAAAGACTACTTACCTCCCTTGCTGCTTGTCTTCTGAGGCTGTCTGTACTGCCGAGATAAGTACAACACAATGTGGGTCATCCCTGGTTGGGTGTGATATAAAACTCTTTTTGTTGACTTTAATTGCCCTTCTAGCAGACCTTTAATTTGCAGTTAAAAGTCTTAATAAAACACCTCACCTAACAGCATGTGCCTAAAACTAGATCAGTTCAGTAGTCTAATCTCTGTAAAATTCCACCATAGAAAGAGTCATATAAAACCTACACATTTATCTCTGAGTCATTGCCTGAAGTTTGTTTCAGTGACCACATCCAGTCTACTGAAAAGAGAGAGGGGTTTTCTTAAAAACAGAACACCATTCCATTGTACTTCCACAGGACATCAATATCGTTATTTAAACCAGTCTTTTTCCCTGAACAATGGACCCTGGAGATACCGTCTCCACGGTATACTTTCTCCCCCTAGCCCAGGGCCGCGAAATGCTATAAACCTAATGGACTTCCAACTGCAATAACCTCATCACACTCTTAAAAAGCCACGAGTCTCCTGTGGCTCTTCAATTTTTGGCTCTGCCCACTCACCAACCCTTGGTTCAGATGGGTCTTGTTCCCTGACAAATCCTCCTTGACCTTTGCTTAGTAGTTTTCCAGCTTCATATTCAATACTGACCAATAAACACAAACGTATCAGATATAGCAAGAAGTATGCAGATTATAGAAACACGCAGTTATGTAGCCATATGGATGCACTTACTGTAAAGCTCAAGGGAAGGACTAAAACAGACAGCAAATCTACCCAGCAATATGCGCATTTAGGCACTATTCCCTACAGATCCTGTCCCTTAATTTTACCTGTTCTTAACTGCTACCAATTTCTGTATTTTTTTTCAGTAGCTCTGTATGCACAGCACGCTTTAGTTCTTCATGATTGCTAACGCTTTAACTGGTTGCAAACATTCTCCTGGTTCACTTTCTGTAATGTTGTGATTAAGTAACTGCTCAGGATGCTGAAAAAATGCCAAACATTGAGAAATTGATTGGTGTTTGAGTTTCAGATTCATTCCTATTGATAATTGGAAGTGTTAAAATGTAAAAGAAAACAAATACATTAATTTTAATTCTTTTCCTACCTCACTGAAATAAAAACTATTAGAATATTATTTACAGTTTCCTTGCTGTAAATTCCACACCCTCAGCTCTAACACAGAAAGAGCTTTTTAATCCTTATAGTTTTGTGCAATATAATACTAAAGAAAATGCAAGTTACAATGCATTTTCCTTACTTTTAATTAAAACATTCCCTGGTACAATAAGCCTGCTGGTTAGGTAGCGCATAACTCTGCATCTCCGCAGTCCGAAGCTAACTGTCATGCTATTGATAATGTATACAGGCTTCTCCATTTATTTTATTGCTTTTTCAGTTGTACACAAATAATAAAAACCTTGCCTCCCAATCCTGTCATCACCTATGAATTTCATAGGATATATATCCACAGGGTTCTTTACTCTGCCTTTCTGAAGCCAAGCACCACCCCTATAAAATACTCCAGTGCTTAAACCGGGGACAATGACATAGTGTTCGGCTTAAATGGTCTTTGCTTCATTTCATCTGATGACTTCTAGTTATACCTTCTCTCTGTTAAATGTCCCTGTGTAGGCGTTTATAGCTCTGCGTTCACACAAAACAATCATTCCATCACATTACACACTCCGTCATTTTATTAGCTTCTTGCAAATCATTTTCTCCAAGTGCCCCAATTTGAAATGCCGTTTTAAACTCATTTGCTGGTTTACCAATGCCCTTCTGGTATTGACAGGCCAACAGACAACATGAGACGCCACACGGAGCCATCACGCCAGCAGCTCCCGCTTTCACTGCGGTGAGTAATTCCAGAGTATCTCCAGGCCCCCACCGTCACTGGTTTGAATCCAACATAAATAAACAGCACACAAAAATTATCGTCATGCAACTGGCAGCCCAAACAAAATGAGCTGTTTCTTGTCTTGCCTCCAATTCCCGACAGACAAAAACTCCACCAGGTTTTAGCTTGTACCTGTGTCGGCATCACACCAAGGATAAGGAAGTAATCCTCAAAACCACAATTACCTCCTCAGCTTAGACACGGTTGGTGGAGGACGTTGTGATCTGGAGTGCTGAGAAGACAGTTTTCCCAGAAATCTGCTTTCTCATGCTACTAGATCAGTACACGCCTGGAAAATGAATGCCTGAAAACACACAATCAGATCTAGGCTTTAGAAAAACAGAGAGATGAGATGCTCTCAAAAGTATCTATGTTATTTGACTTAGAGGACAGTCAAGTGATTATCACAGAGAGAGAATGTTTTTCTTCAGGACAAGGATGTCATATAGCAGATAAGACCTTACTAAAAAAATGAAGTTTAAACCTAAACTCCAGCACTTATTTTCAAAGTGTGAAGCATTTATCCTTTGACAACTTCGTCAAGTCCTTCAGATGAGTGATATATGTGAAACCACTTTGCCAGACAGATGCTGGTACAGAACTGCTAATGGCACTTGCTGCAAATCACCTGCTTAGTTCAAAGCACACAAGGATCCCAATTGCTTCAAGACCAATTTCCATGCTTCAGGTTAAACACAGGCTCAAGTTTCTGCAGGATAGCAGCCTAGAGGCAATAAATGTTTTGTGGATCAAAAAAAGAAACAAACTTTTTTTTGGTCTTAGCTGGGGTTCTGACTCAGGACACTCTGCTGATTTAAGGTGATGTGCAGTCCCCGCTGCCCATCACACTGGTGGAGGCAACGAGGCTGGCAGCACCGGTGGTCCCACCTCCCAGCACCGCCATGTCCCAGCACCGCCATGTCCCAGCACGGGGCTGCCAGACTTCACCGGAGGCCCACGCTGATACACTGGGCTGTGAAGGGCAACACAGGTTTTCTTCATGTCTGCTCTCATGAAGGTGACAACCAGTGGCAGAGCAACATGGCAGTCAGAAAGGCTAGTGACATCTTACCTGATTTCAAGTAAATCCACAAGACACGGTGAATCAGAGCCTTGATTACCAGACTAGCCATTCATTAATCTGTTAGGAGTCTAAATTCCCAATATGATGACATACAGATCTGTACTTAAATGAAGTCACAAATGAAATATAGCAATAAAGCTCAAACATTCAAGAGCATGACTGGTGATRTATCGTTTTGTGACACTGGAACCATTTTTTTTAAAGAAACATTTCTCTCACCCCGCCAAGGAAGTGTTGCAGAAAGGCAAAAGAGAACCAAAGAGGAATACCGGCTACCTCTGCAACTGCAGGATGAGGGTGACCAAAGCCCAATGGATGTGACATAATTTAATCACAGGCATTTTAAATATTTAAAATAAAAATAAAATGAACACCCAATCCTACAACATCCATCAAAAAATCTGAGCAGCTCCCATTTGTCAGTATATTCACCTTCAAAATGCCTTCAGCAAGGTAGGAAGATGAAACTGTGCCCATTTTTCAGATGGGTTATGGAGGCACAGAGCAGCCAAGCTGGCAGCCCAAGCTCAGAGCCGATTAGGAAGCAAAAAAGCAGAAGGTCACTTGTGTCCCCCAATTCTGTGGTTAGTGGACAACATTTTGGGGCAAATAGCATTATGTGCTGTGTGATGCTGATCTGTTGAGATAAACGTGAAAGTCCTTGGTGATGGCTTCATCAGAGGGAACTGCTGACTCAATATTTAGGCGTAGCRGCAAGAGCTGTTTATGTTCATACATTGAAAAACAACAGATGACTTTTACACATGGGTAAAATTCTCTCTCGAGGCAATACAAAACAGCCAAAGCAGCTAAAGCACTTTCTCACAGTGACTGTGCAGTAAAGTAAATTAGAGCTCTGCATAGCAATCATCCATTATCCCATATATTTTTAGCAATTCTGAGATTAATAACTGGAAAGAGCCAATAAAACAGTATTACAAGGAAATATACACCCTTTTGATGAACTGCCACTCACTCCTTTCAGGTCACTTCATACCTCAACAGAAAATTTAGAGTTTGAAACATTCACTATAGCATTTTTCCTACCACTATTGCCATTTGTTTAAGTTATGCTTTACACTTTCTAGATGAATGAATCACATTAATTATTGTTTTATTATTTCTTTCTCTCTGACTGTTAAGCCAAATTAGGCTACTTCCAGAGTTGAAGAGGAAAACACAACTATTAACACTTCCAAACATCCATTTGTCAAAAAAACATGGTGAGGGGAGAACATTGCCATGAGTCGTGAGAAAGTATTTTGTCTATTACACAAATACCATCCTCTCCTCTTATGGYTGTAGCTCGCTTTCACCTACAAGAATGTTACTTGAGATAGGTCAAGACTGTAAGCAAGTATATTTTAAAATCACAGCTCTGAGACCTTCTTCAAAATACATAAAAAGTCATTAACACTTTGTGCTTCCTTGCAGCCAACTCTACGAGTTCAGAATTGCAAGACCTGCAGCTCAGAGAGATTCATCTCTCCTCCGACTCTAACAGTTCTTCCCAGCTCTCCATTAGAGGCCACACAACCGTTATTCAGGGAGCTGAAGCTTATTTCCTGGATCATTTTACTCAATGGGAACCTCATTTATTATTGAAAATAACAGAAACTTGGCCTTCCCTGGAGACTTTTACAGAAGTTCAGACTGTAGGTGAATTTGTCCAACCTGCATAATGCAAGTCAATTCCTCCCAGGGTAAAGCAGCATTCAAAGTGAACAAGGCTGGCAGAATTGAACTTTTTGTGCATAATTAATGCAACTATCGATCAGCGAGAGCTTGGATTCAGAATTTTTCTGCAAGATAAATGCACAAGGATGAACTTACACACTTTTAAAAAGTCTAACTTTGAGAAAGCTTCTTTGATTAATGAAAGTCTCTTCCTACCGCAAACCTAAGCGGACATTTTCCATGGCGCACACATCAGAGTTATTCAGCAGAAATGGTTCACAGTAAACGGTGCCATTTGTGACTCTTGCTTGTCATAGATCTAGATACAGTGTCTCTGAAGGACAAGTAAGTGATTGCCTGGTCTATTCCCCACTTGGTGTGTGCAAACAATTCCCATTAGCACCAGTGGGAGTGCACGTGGCCATGAGAAGACACTAATGAAAGCTCAAGTGCTGAAGGTGCCTACAGGGTATTTGAGGTACTATTTCATGATCTTTAGCTCACACTCCTAAACTTTTTGGAAACCATGGCTACAGAGTTACCACAATGTGCGAATTTACAAATAATAATTAATTAATCCATACTGGTATACATGCTAGTCAGGTAGCAATRGTCACAATATTTATATAACTGGATTTATAAAGCAACTCATTTTCAGCCATCCAGCACTTGCTGTCCCACTTCCAGGCCTAACAGTAGCGCAAAGAAAAATGAGTTGCTAGTAAGAAGTTTATTTTGTATGCTCTGTATTACAGACGCAGGTCAGTAACTTCATGGACTGGCTGATGGGCCATGTCTACTTGATGACATCCTATTTTCCCATACACCGTTCCCATGCAAAGGACTTCAGATTCTTTGAGTGGTATTTAAATATCTAGCTACAAACTAGATTTTCCAAAGCTCTACCCTATTATGGGACACTTACAGGTAGATTTTTAAGACAGTTCAACATCAAAAAAATGCAAACTTGGAGGAGGACTGGCTCTGCAGTAGCAGACATTTGGGATAGCCCTAACCTAGCTATTTGCTTTGTTGATGCCAAAACACTGTAAAACTAGTTTGTCTCTGGGGCTGGAGGACAGCAGAAGGTGAGGTTACTGCAGGAGAGAAAGTGGCGTCTTTTAAGGGCTGTCACAGGCATGTTGGTAGCATCAGCAGTCCAAGCATCCAGCATAGCTTTCCAAACCAACTCATTCCTTCCCTTCCTAAAAATGAAGACAGACTCAAAAAAAAAAAAGACCATCTTAAAAATAATTCTGTGATCTTCAAGATATACAGTTATTCTGATTCTATAACTTTCAGGGCAACACCTTCCCCACTCTCCACCATGAAAAAGGCAAGTTTTGAACTAAATGGGTGGTTCACCAAAGGCACCTACCACCAGTGTTGAGGTACCGTCAGTGGAGAATCCCTGCTGGCAGCTACAATTGGTCCTAATGGCCAGTCTCTTTGAAACCATGAAGGACAGAAAAACAACTCTCCCTATCCCATCTTTCAGGGATGATGCCTAGGCATAGTCACTCTTGCCTTGAGGTACAGGAATGGACTAAATGACCTCCTTCAAGGTCTCCTCTTAAGTCTGCAAATCACAAGAGCTGGCAACACTGTAATCACGTAGTAGACATTTCAGGAGGAGGGCAGAGTTGTTCTAAATTATGTCAGAGTTGTAGTAAAGTGTGCTAGTAGAATAGGATTTTTTTTTTTAAAGGTATCCAAGCCAACTCATTCATCTGTTTAGAGTATGCCTCTTTTAAATGAGTTTTTACCAAGTGCGTATCTACACCGCAGTCACTTGAGGACAGAGCTCAGCAGCCAAGTATTTATGGATTTGTTAGGGCAGGTGCTGCAGCTTGCCAAGGGCAAGAGATTGTGCAACTGGATTACGAGCAACACTCCAAATCCAGTCAARGACCTTTACACACCTGTGGATCAACACTTAACAGTGTAGACAGAGCCACACACTCACCTCCACGTGCAGGCTTAWATAAATTCACGTTGCAGATTAAAGGTTTAAAAGTTTGTGAGATGGTGAGTTTCCACACAGATAAGCACGATGCCACATGCTCAGCCAGCTCCCAACCCCCYCCTCACCTCCAAGTGCCCCTTGCCCTCCCGGTCCACCTGCACATCACCACCTCCCACTGCTGGCTCATCCTCACAACACCCCTTCGGGCAGCACAGCCTGGCAGYCACTTCTGGAAAAAGAGAGCCTTCATCACTCACCAGACCTTCCTAGGGCAGGTTTCTAGCTCATCTTCAATGCAGTCCCTCCCTTACTTTGCGCACCTCCACATGCTCCGCATCCTGATTTTGTGAATGCCAAATTTGCGCAATACAAATAAGGCTGTTTTACAGGTGTCACTCATTTCCTACAGCCCGAGCTCAGAAGGAGAGAGAGTTTGCTATTGGACATCAGAGCACTAAAGACCYGTCACCACTTTCTAGGCAACAAGTTTTATGAAGGTCTCATATAAACAGCTTCCTGCCCTTGCCTCTCTCCTTGTGCATCTCCCAAAGGGAAGACAAATAGTTAATTACCTTGATAAAATTACAAATCTGCACTGCTCTGCATGTTTCACCTCTCGGCTCAGTGAAAATAAGCAAGACATGATTGCATGAGTCTAGGTCCCCGCAAACATACAAATAAGGAAAAGTGGTGCAGAACAGGAATGCATTACCCCTTCGAAGCTCTGCTGACACATGGGTCTGGGCTTCATTATCACCTCTGGAGTTTACACCACTGTATGCTATAATTAGAAGTGTGTCAAAACTCAGGCAGAGCATTGCAACCATCACTGGTCGCTCCGCTGGTATGAATATGATAACCAGCAGAGCATGAGGCAGAACTCTTATCTGAGTTCTTAAACAGAGACTAAGTCCCACGCTCTTCTCCTGCTTGAAAAAGACCACAYTGAATGTTTTAAAGAACATCAGGCTGGTTCATACTGCAGAGACCCCAGGGACCTAGGTTAATGCCAGCCTCCTGCCCTTAATTCATGTTGTTAAGTGGGGCTGGGGGTAACAGGAGGAAGAGGGCAGCTTGTGCAGCAAGAAAAAGGGTTAAAAATGCCACTAAAAACTTAAAGAAAAACAACTGTGAAAAGCTGACCTTTGTAAAACAGACTCACATGTCAAGTATGATTTTCATAACTGATTAAATATATATAAAAGTTTTTATACAAGTGTATTATTAGATTGTTAAATATGTATACTCAAATGTTTCCTGGAGTAGAATAGCTCTGCAGGAGTCATTCCTCACCCTTAGTAAATATTCACGACATTTTGGCACACTTGCTACATTTTAAAAACTGGAACCCACATCTGGGTTTTTTTTTTTCCCCTTTGTTGCACCAACCTGCAAATCCTTCTGTGTTTGTGCATTATTGATCTTTTCACAGCCACTCTAGTCACTAACTTCAGATGCTTAATACTTTTGCAAAAATATAATCGACCCCAGTTAGTTACAAGCTTTATAAACAGAAGAGAAATGTTTATTGCTTTATGTTCAAAATCTGCAGACTGTTGCACACTATCCAGCCTGACAGTGAGCAAWGCTCAAGTTAAACAACGCATTTATACAACTGACATCCCAAAGAAGAATTTTTTGTTCTGGGTTTCTCTAACTGCTTAAAGGCTGATTGCACACACTTCATCTCTCACCACTGGAAAGACTATAAGCTAAAGTGAGTTTTTATATCCACATTTCAGGATACTGAAAGTATGGGGCTATAATAGAAATGCTGACGTTATCCAGCTATGGTGGTGCAACCTCTCTACCATAATTATGTACAGTTGGAGATAATAAGCACTGCTGATTCAGGAGGAATCTCTGATTGGGCTGGAAAATGGGGAAGTGTTGGATAGTCTGTTTCCTGAGTGGCAACAGCAGGCCTAAAGAGCATAAACGGAGGAGCAGAGTTGGTAAGGAAACAACAACAAAGTCCAATCATGAATCCTTAGAGATGCTCTTACTCCTTTTATTGTTCATGTGATTGCAAGAGATCTAAAGGACTCATTCAGGACTTGTGCTGAAAGGACATTGAGAAGTTACCTGGAGGACTGTGCAGCACAGATGGCAGGGAAAGGTTTGATTACGCGACTGAGACAGYGGGCACCCAGTCGAGAAAGCACAGCGCACTGATTTTCAAAAGAACTGTGTTCCTTCCCGACCTCTTAAAAATCAAAAACTTTTAAAGTATCTCAAGTTCAGCACCAAAAATTAAGGCACGTAAAAAAAACCCACAACATGCATGCGATACTACATTAAAACTGCCTGAATAACCTGCAAAAATTGCCTTGAAATCTCTGATATTATATGGAAAAAAAGCCTAATAAAACTGTTTCAACGAGTAATTTTTGTTTGAAGAGGGATAGGCTCTTTCCCTCCTTCCTCCTYTTTTTACTTTGTTTTAGGAGGTGGGGGGGAATGGAAGGAAGAGAGAAGACTTTTGGTGAAAACTGTTCATTAGGTTCAGTGTTTTCCTGTACCCCTTCTCTTACCAGATCTCGTTTTTTAAATATTTACATACTGAATTTCCCATTAAATGGTAATTTTCTTAAAAAACGCTTGTTTGATTCATAAAAAAGGTTCCAAATGTGACAATGTGATTGGCTCTAATGACTATTAATAAATGCATAATGAATGTTGATAAGATTAACAAACCATTCCAAAAATTCGTTACTATATTCACTCTACAGCATAAACTCCAAATTAGCAGTAATGTCAGCAGGCTATTAATATTCCCAGATTAACAAAATGCAAGCAGATCATACAAGGATGAGTTTGAATTTGCAAAACAAAATACCTGGGTAAATATTTAGCATAAAAGAAAAAAGGTGTAAGTTAATATTTGCCTAGCACGGGGTATTATGGAAACAGATACAGGGGCTTTGYGACATTTACCCTGAAGGAGTGAATATGTTAAGACAGTGGAGCACAACATCCTTACCCATAAAATGTAACAGAGAAGCTAAGTGGCTGAGCGGTCCCTCGATACCGCCAGCCTGCTTTCTAGGAGCGCAGCTCCACGTCAAGCCCCATCCCGGCTCGCTGCGGTTAGAGGAGCGGCAGGTGAGGATACGCWGAGCGAGGGCCCTCCAGGTGTGACAGCCCGGCTCTGCCGAGTTAGGGATAAAACCTCCAGGGAGCTGGGCTAAGCAGACTGTCACAGTACCTGTTGGAGCATCACCCTCGCTCAGCGGACAACCCAGTCCCTCGCCGCCGTGTCACCAACAGGGCGGGAAGAAGGGTGCTCCCCTTGGACGTTCCCCATGAGATGCCGGAAATCACAATGCCCCGCATGCCCCAGCAGCGCAGCCTCTTCCCTCCCTGATGGCAGAGAACCCGTGGCAGCCCCAGCCCCTAGATACAAACCAGTCYCCATCTCCTTCCCACCCCCCTTGCCAAAACCATCCCACTCCCCCTGGCGTGACCTGCAACCCCAGCATCTCCATCCTCCCAGCTACCTGGCATCACCTACTGCACCACAGGAGAGGTCACGGAGGGGATACACACTTTCTGGTTGGCTTCGCATTTGTCTGATGCCCTAAGGCATTTCCAATTTAATATGTATTTCTTTTTAAAGTTAGTGGAATTGAAATAAATCCATACTGTTTGCCAATTTCCAACTTATGTAATCAAAGTCAACTCTGCATTCACAAATTTCTCTCCCTCCTCTGCAAGCTAATCTGACAGTAGGGGGGGCAGGGAATGTAATGGGGGAAAAATAATCTCCTGTGGTACTGTCTTGATTTCCGCGGGAAAATAAAATGCCTTCAGTTTATAATGGCCTGGTAATGAATTAAACATTTTGAAATCCATAAAGGAACCTCAATAATAAGATCTTTAAAAACTGCAGACACAGTCAAAGCAAAGGAAAAAACAGAAGCAGAAATATGAAACAGAAGCAGAAATATGCTTGAAATTAAGTGGCGACAAATCCCGAAGACACAGATATGGTGAAGCAAAGCAACAGGCACACCAGAGAAAGGGGAGGGAAACCATTCACCAGTCTAAGTTCACACATTCAGCATCYGCTTTCATCAGATACTAAACAAAACAAAGTTACTGCAGGTACAGTTTTGTTCACTTATCAAAAAGACCTAACTGGCATTTTAATATATGGAAATATCAGAGTTTTAAAACCTTTTGTTTGGAAGCTCATACAGGCTCCCCAGTTAAATAAAAGTCTATTACTCCACTATGCTGGGAGGTGCTGAGATCCAGGCATTTGCATGGCTTAAAATGGCTGCAGCAGTTCAAGGCTTCTGTAACTTATTGTACACAACACCATGGAGCACAGGAGAGGGGTCTCTTTCCTGGCTATACACTATTTTAAATTTAACAAAGCCAATGTAATTAGTCCCATGAGCACCCCTCCAGTAACAGCTTCAGCTCCCAGCACTAGCGAGCTGTATGCTATGCAGTAATTACGCTACCAAGCTGTCAGAGCCTCCTTATCTGCATGCAAATTAGTTCATATGCTATACATCTGCTATAATGACAGTATTAAAACACGAATTTTATAATGAAGCCATCCTCTTTATAGCAACATAGCACAATTACTTTATTAACATATTGCACATCTATGTCTGCAACTGCTCCCAGTCAAATAGCCAAATTTTCCACTCCCCCACACAGCAAGATTTTCTTCACTTCTCTCCCCATATCTGTAAATAAATACAAAGAACAAGAACGGGAATTTCTAAACTACCTCTATACAATACCACTCCTTCATTGTTCCTGGGGAAGTACTGCACCAAATGCCATTAAGCGTGACTAGGTGAATAAATATTCCCATAATGCTCCAAAAGGTTAGGAGATGAAACAGTAATAATCAAATCAGCAGCTGTTTGCTCCCAGCCTTGACATCAATCATCAGCTTCTGTCAACTAGCGACTACCAGCACCACGGCCAAACGGCAGCGGGAGGGGGACCGCAGCCCCGCCGCAACGCTGCGTCCACCCCAAACGCACAGACGCAAAAAGGGATGTCAAGCAAAGAAGGAAGCGCGAGGCGAGAAAAACCTTCACAAGCGAGGAGCAGGCAATGCAGACCTGGCGCCTGGGAGGGCTTCTGCCTGGAAAAGGCATGCCGGTGGCAGCCCCGCCGCGGCGAGGGTTTTGGAGGCGGTGGGGGATGCGAAGGCGAGATCGCAAAACACGGCTGCCGCCCGCACCCCTGCCTCCGCCCCTCGCAGCGTCTGCAGCGTGTCCGTGCTCCGTACCGCTGGAGAAGCATCCTCGCCTTTCCGAAACACACAGCAGCACTTCACAACACATCAGCATCAGCTCTCGGCCCCAGCCCTCTTTCAAACATTAGTGTCAGGAAAGTTTGGTGGCTTCTCGGTCCCAGAGCTTTTTTCCAGTTTGGTTTTTGGAAGAGGTATGCAATTCTCTATAAAGCTTATTTACAGTAACTAACCTCAAAGAAATAAAACCGATAGAGGACTTGACTAATTTCCATGTGGGTATTTTATGAGTTCTTCTCTTCATTACATTGTGAGCAAGCGCTCACTTCTTTTACAGTTAAAAAGAAAACACACAGAAAGCTATGTGATCGCTATGTGATCATCCCTAAACCTTCAATAGATCTTTACACCTATTTCTCAAGCAAACACTTCGTTATTAGGTCTATTTTTAACCTTCCAGCTTGTATTACCACAAGCCACTGGTGCTTTGCTGGAGCTGCCAGGGACCTGCACTCCAGCCCTCTTGCAAGGACATACCCTGAACCCAGCTAGGTGCCTCTCCAGGGTAATAAGGAAAGGTGATTTCTAATAATGGGGAATATAAATTGTGGAATCTTATTTCACTTATTTAATCTGATACAGTTTGTTTATACCTTTGACCAACTGGTTACTTTTCGAAAGTCTGCTTGGGAATACAGCAGTTGCACTTTATAGGCATCCTCCACGAGCAGGAACAAAGGCATGTGGAAGTGGAGAAAAAAACCCCACAACAAAAAACCTTTTCCCCTTTTCATGTTATATTTCCCCAAGCACCAGAAAGGTGTGGATAGGTCTCAGCCAAAGTTTCAGCACTACTTTGTTCTTCATGCAAATCATCTCTTTCATCAATTATCTTAAAGCCATTTATAAACATGACTGCCGTTTCAAAGCCACGAGGAGATAGGTGAGAATTACCATGGACAGCACAAAGATGTTCAAATAATAAACAAATCCAAATCTTCTCTTAAAACCTATATTTACAGCTTCAGTAAAGCCCTGACACCACAGTGCATAAAACAAGAAACAAAAGAGCTAGGGGAAAAGGCATAGAGCAATGCTTCTTTCTCCCCTACAAAAGCTTGTTTTATTTATGTCAGCATAACCTGTAGTTTGCTGGGTTTCTGTGAGATCAAATATTTGATCAGTTTATGAAAGGGATGATATTATGTGTTTGCCTGAGGGAACAGGGTCACTGGATTTCATGACCCTGGAGTTATTCCAGCACTTGGTTCCCATGAGAAAAGTACTAAATTACCCTTTTCCTTTGGGAGAAAACAAAATCAGAATATATCATAGTCCTCCTGCAGCTACTAACGAGATCTTCCGTAGCCTTTGACACCACCTCATGAAATAATGCATCACAAGCCATCTTATTAGCACTCAGTGTGCACCTAACCAAATGGACTGTATTTTCAGAGCAGCCAGTTGTGCAAGGAGCAGCTCGGTCTTACCTGCTGGAAACCTCTTCTGCTGCTGTTCTGCCATTTAAATCTCTTTCGTACTGCTGCTGTTAAGGGTGAACTCTATTGTCTCTTAATGTCCACCAAAAAAACCCTGTCATTAGCTGCAGCGGGGCTTGGGTCATGTCCTGGAGGTGGCATCTATCTCACCTAGCTTTTGAGGCTGACCAGGTAGACATCTTAAACTGAGCTAGTGCTCCAGACTCTCTTTGCTCTCAACGGTGAGACACAAACACTCATCCAGAGCATGACTCAGGCCAACAACCACCTTATGATGAGCTGAGCTGCACTCCGGGAGCATCAATTTCTCTTCATTGGCCTTAAAGGGCTTCTAGAACGCTAGCTCAGATGTAGACATCTGCAGTCAGGTGAGATGAATGCTACCTCAGGATCATAACCAACCCAGCCTCATCAACCCAGTGCAGCAGCCCGGCTTCCTCAGTGGCACTGAATTTTGGTGCCAACCCCTCTTTGCTGCTCTTATCACCATAAGCCCCTCCGTACTTCAGCTGACAGCTTCAGCTTCTTCATCCTATCCCTGGGATTGCCCACCCACCCTCCTCTCCCTCTTCTATCTCTTCTCCTGTGTCTCTGCACACTCCTTCAAAACTGGATAGGTTTTTTCAGGCTCACTGGTACCTTCCCAGCACCTCCCTCATCAGTGCCCCAGACATGCTGGCTACTCGCCATGTGGCAGGTTCTCCCCAGTCGCATATTCATGATATACTACAGGTCAGTTCACCTAAGACAGAAGCAACACCTTCTGCCATCTCTTCTAATCTCAAGGATTCTTCCATCAACTGAATCATCCATGAACCTCTGGCTGTGGTTTGGCAGCTGAGTTACCATTGCTTGCTTACATTTTTGTTGCATTATTAAAGAAGAAATGCTGCCATCAGCACAGTCATCTGCTGGAAAATAAAACCACATGGAAATCACCTGCAAGGTGTGCTATTTTCAATGGGACTGCGAACGTAGGTCAAGTTTTATTTTAAAAAATCCTAGTGATATAATTTGGAATGGGAAAGTTCTCCTCTGGGTTGCATCTGTGTTTATTAAGAAACCTCTTATGAATTCTGAATTTTGAATCTATCCACCATTGACTTTTAAAGGAAAATCACATAAGCATATACAATTCTCGTTCCCTGATTTCAACAAGCCAACTCTACGCTTGCAGCTCATACATTTTTAGTGAAATTCATGAAAATGGAAATTATTCTTTCACACTTAAAAAAAAAAAAAAGTCAAATTTGACAGTGAAAAAACACCCAAAGCATTTGAGAATCGGCTCAAGATCACTTCTTGATCCTGTTACAATTCTGGCTGCCCAGTTCATTGAGATAACTATCGTGCAGGCTCCTCAYATAAGCAAATCTTCCCAAAGCCCATTCTACTCTGGCAGCCAATCCTTGAAGAATTTAACAGTTTTCCATGCAGCTTTGGCATTTTCTCTCCCTCATGGTAGCAGTATTGGCCCAGCTGGGAAACTGCGGTAGCACAGCCAGACTGCAGAAATGCTGCAGAACCCCCTTGAAATACTGAAATACTAAAGTGACCTTGTTTTTTAACGTATTGTAATACACTTAGTGTGTACATGACCCACGTTATAACTTAGKKTTTKKKYTTTTTTTTTTTTTTTTTTTTTTTTTTTKTTAAAMAATTGAGATTGCTATTGTTCCTGAGCAAAGTTTAATCATTATAATATTTTAATTTTGTAATTAAAAAATACGGAAGCCAATCCCAAACTGGGAGTATAATGGCTGCGCTTCACAAAGGAGAGATCTGACAAGGGATGAAGTAATTTATTCACTCCTCCTTCCTTCACCTAGAAATTAAATACTTCACAAAAAACCATCAGCAAGATACTCGATTTGTAGACACTAACAACCTTGGCCGTGTCCTTTGCAGAGCAGAGCAGCTGTTTAGTTGATGGGCACCTTGTCCTAGTAGGGAAAGTTACAGCCTTCTCCACTATAAATGTTGTGGTTTTCTGCTTTTCAAGCACTCTTGCTTTGTGCCTAGCTTGCAAGAGAACCCTGTACAGAAATATTGCCACCAACATTGCAAAGACTGTTAACCTGAAAAATTGCTCTGTTCTGGCATTTGTTCTATCTTAAGTGTATTTAAATTCCAGCAAGCATTTACATTGCAAGCAACCTTTGTTGCTTTCAAAAATTAAAGGAAACAACAAAAAACTCTTTTTCTGAGATTTTTAAGTGCCTAGATCCAGCTACCACCATTCAGCACTGACCATAGCCCAGCTGTGTTGCAGCACCTCATTGCATAGTCCTCCTTAGACCAACTACTCAATCGAAGTATGGTGAAATAAATGAGGAAAACTCATTTCATCTTACCTTTGCACTGGGCTAAATGCATTCAAATGCTYGCTTTCTGCAGTTCACCTGACAGTTTGCTTCTAACTGTAACATCTTCTTGACAAAGATTTTACGTGGGTCTCCCATCCCCCAGCAGAAAAAGAAGAAAGAATGCAACCTCTTCCTCCGGCACGCTGGGGAACTCACCAGCCTACAACCTTTACGTGGTGTCTCTGAAGTCTTTGTTCCTGCATTGCTTTCCCGGACTGGTGTTTACAAGCGTGTTTAGGGAAAGTAAAGTAGTGTCAATCGCAAAAGATCAAAAAACATGACTTTGAAAAACTGGTTTGGGTCTCTGATTTCCAAACTCCCTTTATCTGCTGTGGTGTGCGTGCAATGCTTTGTACTGCTGGCAAAACAAGCAATGCTGAGGAGGGGAATTTTGAAGGGCTTCTCGCATCCCATCTCTAACCATCCCAAATGGGTAATCCTAGCTCAGTTTTCCTTCTAATCTTGCTGGAGAAGAAAGGTAGCTTGCATCTAGCAACATTTCACAAAAAGCCATATGGCTCAGGATGCAAGCATGGCAAAGTGACCGTTCTTTTCCCTGCACCTAAATGAGACTTTAGTAGGTACATGAGACACAAAGTTTGTCTACAACCCTGCTTCCAAGTAAGACCACATTTTAGGAATTACACTGCAAATGAGATTCATTTGCGGTATCTCAAATGGTGTAAGGTCAGGCAGAAGATGATAGGAAAGACACGGACTTAAGTCCAGTTTCAGGATCCCACTTCTAAGGTCTTCAGGAAGTTGGACTATTTAGTAGAAACCTGAGAGGTAAAAGCAACAGTTCWGCTCTTGTTTATTACCTTGTGTGAAGTGATTAATATAGCAGTTTATTGCCTCAGTTGCACAAAAGAACTATGTGCCAACTCTTCCGGCTGAGGAAAAAGCACCACATTGTTTTGCAATTAAAAACAACATGGAAGAGTGCCAAGGGTGAAAGGTGGAGAAAATCCTCATCTCCCTCAAGCAGAAGGAATGAAAAAGCAGAGCGATGGCACAAAATCTCTTTCTACCTTTGCTTCTGCTGCTTCTGAGATTATAGACAGTTGCGGCCAGCTCACTGGGAGTCCAAGTGATGGTGAGAAAACCAAAGTGGAATCTGTTAACTCCTCTTTCCAAAACAGAGGGACCATTAAACACTAGTTAATATGAGACCTTACTAAGTCAATATATGCCTTTCTCTCTTCCATATTGCTATTTCATGTCAGGGAATATCCACTGACAACTTATCCCATCCATCTGCCTTTAGCAGTGTTTTCTCCATCCTCCTACACGCTATTCTCTTCTGCTTACAATAATGCTGCTAGGCATTCATGGTGAGAAGCCATCGGTACTACACATTCCTTTCCCAGTCTTCTTTCTCTACGACGCTCTAAAATCAAAACACCCTCCTGACAGTGATTGGCTTGTCAGGGTGCCAGGACCAACGACTACTGTCCAACAAATTGTTTCACAGAGCCCCTTCCTTTCTACATCAGCTTGCGTCATATGTTGTTGGTAATCTTGCATATTGATTCCATGCTGAGTGTCTACAGCACCTGACACAGTTCTGGGCCGTGACTAGGGTGCCCTTCACAGGCTACTCCACACTATACCAAGAATAAAAAACAGTGAGACAGCTTTAAATCTGCTGTCCAGTATGCACAAGCTGTCTTCTTTAGCTTTAAGTTTAAGCCACACTAAAACCAACATGAATGGGACTCAWCAGCTATTACAAACATAAATAATCCTTATTCACTAAAGCCTGTCTGGAGAAACAGTGGCCATTCCCAGCAGCGGTCTCTGAAGCCCTCTGCAGATTTTCCTTCTTCTACAGTGGTGCACAGAAAAATTAGAAAGACTCTGGTTTAATAAAAATACATGCACTGTACTGAAACATATTTTTGCATTGATATAGAAACTCAGCAGGAAATAACAAAAAACTAAAAAAAAAAAAAAAAGAGAGAGCTTTTAAGTGTGACAGCTTTCAAGTCTGATTGCATAGTTCTTTCTCAAGTCTAGAGGTGGGCCTCTCATAGGGTAGGTAAAAATTTCCATGCTTCAGTAACATACAGCTCTTGTTTCTCAAGCTCTCTAGGAAACCTTTTTAAACACCCAGCATCTTTGCATCTAGAAGAGCCGTGCTTGGTGCAGGGTAAATCCACTCCATCCTACCCTCAGCTCTGGCACATTGAATTTTGTAAGGAAGAAGGAGGATTTCCCAGCTATCTGCATGACATTAAAAATATGTCATGTAAAAGATTAATTTGTGGGTAGAGAGCAGGAAAGAAGAATTTGCTTTTGCCAGAGACAGATTTTTCTTCTTTTTAAGCAGAAGATGTCACAAGTTCAAAGTCCAGCTGAGATGGTGAGTTCAAATACATATGATAAATGTATCTCAGTTATTACGACCACATACTTGATATACAATTCACACACAAACACATATTTTACTCTACAAAAGCATATTTAACACAGAAAGGCCACTCTCCCTCTGAAGCCTAGGATTAATTTATATAATGCACCTTTAAAGTCCCTTTTTTATGTGTTAATAAAGAAAAGATGTTGCAGGCACAGGTTTCAGCTTGGTACATGCTGCAGTGCTCCCCCCAAAAAGACTGCAGCAGAACCCCCAATAAAATAGCTATTGAGGAGCAGCATGGCTGCTTCTTTCTAATCTGGAGTCCGTATGGAGAGATAACCTATGGATCATGCATAATTCACTGTTCATGAAGACCAGGAGGAAAATAAAAGGATTTTATGACAAACCTGCAGCAAAGCCAGTTGCAGAGCAGGGCTTTGGAAGCCATCTCAAAGGATGCCCAAAGGTGCTCACCTCCCACTGTACCCAGCTGCTCCTGAAATTCAGTGGCAGTCGGGCATCGCAGCAGAAACCTTGGCACCTTGTCCTCTGCTCTTACTTCTTCCACATATGTTCTCTTCAAAAGGCATTTTAAGACCAAAGGACAAGCCAAAAACCTGGGGGGACTTTTGATCATTCCCGGCATGGAAGGTCTTATGTAGCATTCCAGTTTCTGCAATAGCAGCAAATATAGCAGTGGCGTTGTCGTTGTGTCTTTGCTATAACTAAAGAAACCTATGCTCAGAATTCAAATGAGAGTATTTCCACTATACATAGGCTGGGTTTTCTTTCATTTTTCGCTTCCTCCTCTCCTCTCTCCTTGAGGTTTAAAGGAATCCCTCCTTGAAACGATCCTGTATAGGACACAACTCTATTCTGAATGCTATTATACCCTATAACTTGATATATTAAAGTGGCTAAAACTCTGGAAAAGTTTTAGAAGAAACTGGTGCTGCTGTTGATCAAGGCTATAACCTACACTTACTAGATAATAATTTATGGACTACAAAAGCTACCCTGTCCTCCATGTTTCTCAATTATTCCCAACACACAGTCCACACAACGAGATTAACATAAAAACCAGGCAACATCAGAAAGCTATAAATTTTCACAATAAATCAGCCACTTCCCCTTCATTAGGCTTTGCACAGTTCATATTATTTCCTTTCTGGAGAAAATCATGACTAGTTACTGTCTGCCTTCAGAAACAAAACTATCAGTAACATTTCCACAGGGATCATCTGAAATGGATTTCTAATATTGTACAGGTTAAAAGGTTTTCTTGTTCTCCCCTTTCTTCATCCAGCATTTAAACTTTATGGTCCCGATGACACTATGAAAGGCACATGTGCTTAATAACAAAACTTGTAAAGAAGTATGTCTTAAAACATATAACTGCATGCTTAAATATAGAACAGACGTGAACTCGGGCAGTCACTTAATACAGAGGAACAGGTTCTATTTATTCCTCCAGCAGCCAGCCTTAGCATAGGAATAACTGACGCGGCAGATAAAGGCTCTTATCCTGGGCTGGTTGCATCYAGCACTTCATCAGTACACTTAAAAGCACTTTACTAAAGCAGGGATGTATTGTTATCCCTATTTTACAGAAAAGGAAAAGCTTCCCAAGGTTACAAAAGAAGGTCATAAACACATATCTGCAACCACCACCTACACACCTTAATTCCCGTGCTTTGCCCATTAAGCCACACTCTAAGAGCTTCACAGATTGAGTTTTCATGTAAACATTTAACTCATTTCTCAACAAACCTATGAGCATTCACATTATTTTGCCTTCTAACTTGGACTGAATTAGGTCAGCCTCTACTGTGTTCAAGTACACAACACTAATGGCCCATCTCTCTATCTCTAGAAATGCAGAGAGTGGTAGCATTACTTTTGCTTAAACTTTGGAGGAAATACGGATGGCCCTGATGGATCTCACTTAAATAGGAAGATCAAGAAATATTTCAAGTCTTGACAATACAAATTTAGGTAATGCTTAGTAAATCTCAAGGTGGAAGTCACAAGAGACAGGTTCCTGAGTTAATTGATTCACAGAAGTTTAAATCCACCCTTCTCTTGGAGGAATAGCACAAAATACCGTGATAGAAGTTAGGGTGACACATATAGCAACCCTGTCCCTGCAGCTGAGAGYTCCTACTGTTTTCTGTGAGGGAGGTGACACCCAGAAGATGTCATCCTGTCTGGACCACAACTCCCCCCCCATACCTCAATGCACCACAAAACATGGCTTGCAAGTCACATTGCCCTCCATCGTATTAATTTTGGCCAGACCAGCTGCAGATGGCAGCCCCTTCTGACCTCCAAAAGCAAAGGGAAGCTTCAGAGCACCTCTGATTAGAAGACTCCAGCTGAAATGTTCTTTTTAGTGACTGTTTTCTTTGGTTTCTGCTGGCGGCCAGCAGCGTGCTTACCTTTGCTGCCTTCGCTGCTTCTTTAGCAGGGCATCATCCTGGCAGAACAAGCTCAGCCCAGACATGTGAAGGCTCCAGAGTTTTGCAGCTGCCTGTCTGCTTGGCTTTCCCTCCTCTGCCTCAGTTTGCCGTCTTGTTTTATATGGCAAAGACTAAAGAGTTCATTTTTATAAAGTGCTTGAACAGGCTATTTGATATAAGCCTCATTCTTCAGAGGTGTCAAATACCTCAGCTCCCGCTGAGCGCAAATGCATCATCGCTGCTGAGCGCCAGGGAAGCGGGACTCTGCACGGTCACAAAGCGAGAAGGGAGCCAGGCTGTCCCGCGGCACGGGGCTGCTGGCAGGCAACGCATGCCGCTTGTCCCATGAAGTCTCATTGCATTTCTAGGAGGTAGGTAAAAACTAGCAACATCATTTTTTAGATGAGGCAACTCAGACTGATACAATCAGTGCCTTGCTAGAAGTGACAGACTGAGTGAAAATGCTGAAACGTTCATAAAAAACTATAGTCCAAGGATAACTGCAGCCTTTATTTACAACCCTCTGTTTCACAGCTCAGTCACTGAGGTTAGCCTCGAAAGTTAACACAATTATCACTTGGAGGTCTGTATTTTCTACAGCTTTTATTCTGAAATACAGCAGAGAAACGAATGAAATTAATAAGTAGCAGCTTTCATGGAGAAAGCAACTGAAAATCAATTGTGCTAGACATTTCTGCCCAGACTGTCTTGCCTGTTTTGGTTGTGACAATGTGGAAACAAAATACAACTGCATTCCGCACAAACTCACATCTTCGCAGGCTAAAACTCACGCTGACACCACCGCGGCACTCAGAGGAAGTGGCTGAAATGTTAGCATTCACCAGGAATAATTCCAAAAATAATGGAGCTACTGTTCCCATTTCCAATCAAGAGAAGTGCATGGCCCACAAGCACCTACACCGAAAGGGGCTGCGCTAACAAAGGCAGATCCCTGCACTGGGAAGTAGTGGGGAAATAGGACACTGGATTCTCCAGAGACTGGTTTCTATTTTCATGGCTATTTTTTACAAGCCAAGGGACTACAGAAAGGTATTTGAGATACAACACCCAAGCAGTAACTAAGGTTTACATGGTTTACCGAGGTCAGAGAGGATTGTCTCATGAATTTTTGCCGCYTGTGAACAACTCGACAATTCTAAAAATACCTGAGTAACTGTCATGGCAGGCAACCAAACACTAATTTTTTTTTCCTATACAAAATCATTTCTGACATACTCCACTTTGTCTGAGAGCTACAAACACTTTTTCAAAAGCAAAATCACTATATCTTGACAAAATAGGAGAATGAAAGCAAACACCTTGTGCAATCGCCTTCAGACGGTGGGGGATTGGGGGAGGTGGAACAATCTCTCCCCACCATGCACAAGGAATTTCAAGTTGAAAACCATGCTTTGGAGAAGGCTGGGAAAGAGCAGAAGGTCAGAACCTGCTTGCAATAGAAAATCAGTTTGCAATCTTGATTACAAAGTTGCTGTTAAGATACCATAATACATTTCTTAAGCAGCTCATTACCAATTTATTAAAACATTAGGGCTTCTTTGAGACTGTTGGAGATTATTGTTTAAACTGCTATTTAAAAGTGTACTGATTCACAGCATGGATAATTCATTCTTATGCCAATACAGATACACATATGGTATGTGTGTGTATAGCTACATTACAGTTCTTTTTTAAAAAGTTATTTTGCATGCAAAGTAAGTGTGGTTTTTCACATCTGGTCCATGAACTAGACAAATTCATTTCCAAATAACAAACCATAACTTACTGGAGCACTAAATGGTACTTCTAAATAAACATAAATATTATTTTGACACTTGGATACCTTACACAGCAATAAACAAAGTCATTAATAAAGACAAGAAGGCATGCCTCCATGCTCCAGGAGATGCAAGACCATCACCTTTTTGAAAGGGTCGGGTGGCTTTAGAGAGAGGTAACAACCTCATTAAAGCCTTAACAGCCTCTCTCCTGTCTGGAGATATTCTCATTTGTTCAGGCTGAGAGATGTCTTGCTTTTTTTTCCAAAGGGTTAACAAACAGAAGAGGAGCAGTGCTTCCTTGTCCAAGTTATTATTTTTAATAAGGAAAATAAATACTAATTAGAATACAAACCAAGAGCAGTCCTGATGAAGTGGAAATGTTTTTCTCCCCCACCAATCAACAACTGGACCACAGAGACTGGATAACCACACAGCAGAAGGTCTAATTTAATTGACTGATATACTAGAAACCTTTGACAGAGAGTGGTCAGTTTGAACTTTGGCTCAGTAATGAGCTCTCAAGTTCCCTCTTTGACAGAATGGACCACAGCAGTGCTGCATGACTTCATTTAGCTTCATTTTATAATTACAAGCCTGTTCTTTACTATTTTTCCCCAGCTTAAATACCACTTTTTCAAAGCGATGCTAGGGAAAAAAAGAAATGAAACCAATTTTAATGAACTCATGCAAATATAAGGCTGGTGAAATGAAATCACAGACCTAAGCAGAATACTGCATTGAACACATTTGTATGTTTTATGCAAAGCTCATCTAAATTTGAGTAATAGGACCTAATTTGGCAATCTGCACAATCAGTTTGCAAACTTCAACCACTGAATTTTAAGTATGAGCCTGGAAAATCATTAACATTTGTATTTATCATGGTGGCCCCGATCCAGCACAGTACTAAAATCTGTGCTGAAGTGTTTTGAATGAGGCCTTAGTGTACGCACAGCATCCAAGAGAGTATCAGAAGCTCTAATCACAGAGAAAAGTCATTGATATGTTCAGATCGCACAATTTTAATCTCAAATCAATCTCAAATCTCTGAAGCTTAAGGCTGGGAGCCTTCCTCCAAAAAGCCCACTGCCTTTATTCCTCTTCCATGCCACGCTATCTGAAAAACGTTCCCCAGATCATAACTGTTGCTCTATTGCATTTCATCTCCACCCTCTCCTCTTCTCCAAGTGTCCCCCTGGCCTGCTGTTTCCCTCCTCATGCAGATGTTAACCCAGTCCTTTTCCTTTCTGTATGCACCCGGTCTCCACTGAGCAGTGCAGGAACTGGATGTGCTTTCCATGCTCCAGGAGTGCGGCGAGAGCACCAAACCAGTTTATTAAAGGGCAGTTCTCCCATGCTCTCCCCAGCATGTGTTTTGGCTGCAGTGAGGGTTATTTTTCATTTGTGTCTCATYTTTCTTCAACAAAAAATGCAATGGGTCTTGAACTTATAAAAACATTCTTGCTCCAGATATCTTAAAATGCTTTGTAGGAAAGAAAACTGTTTCCCATTCAACTCTACTCGTTACTTTTTTTTTTTCTGAAGGCATCTCCTTAAAGAGAAGGCAAAGCACATTTTTCAAGGTGAAAACTGCTAGTCTGAATTTGAATCAAAGTCTGAATCCATTTCAATGGGAAGCTTCATAGCATCCCAGCAACTTACTCGAATACAGGAGGGTAAGCAGGCTGCACTGGCATCATGATCCCTCTCCACACAACCAGAACGCCACCAGAGTTTAAATATGGTTGTGTGTCAGTAAAACAATTTTAAATCATAGCCAAGACCTATTAAGGCAGAACTGCGTTAGATCACATGCAAGTTCAGTTTCTCTCCATGTGTCCTCGGGAAATGTGTTAATTGCTCACAGCTCTAACACAGATTTTCAATACATCTGCAAGACACCACAACACACACGCTAGCTGCGGGGAAGGGGAAGATCTGATTCTTTTCATTGTACAATCTAGGGATATTCAGCACATTTCAGCATCGTGGTTTTACCCCTTCTCAAGCCTCCTTCTACTATCCACCATTTTTTTCCCACTGGCTGGTACACCACTGGATCCTGGGCACCCACCCATCACCATCGTGGCGGGATGCAGCTGGCTCACACACTCGGCCACAAAGCTTGACTGCCCTCCGGACTTGTCATGGGGATTTCTGCACCAGGACAGGGTGGTGGAGGACAGGCGTAACTTTGTGTAGTGATGAGCAAACACTGCAGCCCAGCACCTCGAATCCCAACAAGTCCTGTCCCCTCTTCCTATATCTCCAATTAGTTCCTTATACACTGGATCACAAACTGTTGTCACAAATTAGATTTCATATTTTTGTAGGTCATCTTAAGAACTGCGACTTGAAGCAATGTGATTTAGGCAAGAATTCAGAGGAGCATCTCCCCAAATCAGGACCGCTTTGCAAGGGATTCCTGTTGCTGCTGGGACTTTCACAGTGTAGCCAGTTACAGATACCTGCCTTTCTCCTTCACCATTATCATGATACAGCTGTAGTCAAATTCTCTCCAATTAATCTGAGAGTAGTAAAATCAGACCTTTTATTTTGTATCAGGAGAAAGTTTCAAACTTATTCAAGCTCCAACACATTTTATGAAAATTGCTGCTTGGGTGGAGAGAAGTCTCCGGTGGAGAAAAGCTCAGGCCAGCTCCAGCTGTAAGCACACAGGCCATGCACAGCAGCATCCCACAGACCTAAGTATGTCTTTATATGGAATAAACTAACCAGCTGAACCACACTGCATGTTCAGGACACGCTGCTCTTTCAACCAGGAACTAGCAGGCCCTCACTAGGCGAGCAAGTTAGAAATTACCAGCTGCTCTGACAACACCAAATCCGAGAAAGAGCGTATCTTCTAAAAGAAGTCTTTCCCTGTGACTGCATGGCAAGCAAAGTTCCTACATCTCAACGACTCGTTCATCCCAGCCTGTCAGCTTGTAGAGAAAGAGCTGTGGTGGTATTAAATTGGTTTGAAACGGAAGATGTCACCAGAACTGAAGTTTCAAAATGCACCTGAGCAACACTGCTCTTTTCACTGCTGGAAAAGAGAAACGAGAAGAACTAACAGGGTTTAAAGGAAAAAGGAATTGCTAAAAGATAACTGGGCAAAACCACTTTTCAAGTCATGGCGCAACACAGTCACATCCAAGGGAACTGAATTTCACCAGTTGGCATAAGCTTAAACYGAGTATGTTGTACTCCCTCCAGTACTCAATGTAGGCTTGTAGTTATCACACTCCAAAGTTTGATCATTAAACCTGATCCAAAATGCTGAGAGACTATTCCTGTCAACATGGGCTCAGTCAGGTGTCTTTATTAATCACAACTAACAAATATTTTAATTCTGGGACCTTTGGGAGGAAGGGGTGGAGTGGGGCTATGTTCCTTGTTTCATATGAGGAGATGACAACTCAGATCTGCAGTGCCTGATTAATATTTTATAATTGCGATCCACTGGGTATGCGGTGTAATTCTGGTGGCTTGTTTTGCTCTACGTTCACTGCATCTCCAATGTTATTTGCAACAGCTTCGTGGAACAACAACAAAAAGAGGTTTCATTCCCGCAGGACAGCATTGGCTGACCTCTCTCATTGCTTCATGTAATTCAGAGGGAGCAACCGTTAAACAGGAACTGAAAGTGCTTTTCAACTTTTAAAGGGGAAAAAATGGCACCACAGATTTACATATAGATAGCATTTCAGAGAAGAATGATGCTGATTTCTCCTGCCTTGCATTTATTTACCAAGTCATCCTAACAGAGTGGTCAGAAGACAAGCCTGCAACGGGGGCACTGCTGAACACACATCTCTGTGTCATCACCAACAGTTCAGCGCGCTAGCATTAAAATGACATTAAAACACAGCGTGATCAATGAAAAGAGACAATGAAAGCAAAATGCATAACTTTAAGCACAACTCTACAACTGAGGTCCATCCTAGGACTTTGCAGAGGTTCCTGATCTAACTTTTTAGTGCAAAGAGGACAGTAACTTAAAATTTGACGGTCACTGGGGACAGGCATAGTGGGGTCTGTCCCACGTCCAGGCAATTGCTGCATCCCAGAGGCACCAAAGCAGCCCAGATACAATACCAACACTGGCATACAGCAGACCTACTGCCTTCAGGGAATGCAATAGTAAAGACGGCTGTTCTGAATCAACAACATCTTAACACATCTCAGAAAGCTTTCTGGTTTCATTGCAATGTATGGATGGGGTGACTTTTATTTTTTTTTCCTGCTATTCAAAGACCTTTAATAGCATATTACTCAAAAACTCCTATTCTCTCTTAGGAATACGAGCGATGCTTGTAATGAACTAACTGTCTTAAGAAGGTATGTGTCACTGAAAGAGTGGGATATTTCTAGATCTCCAGGCTCTTTATGCAGCTTAATGCTAATGAAAGGAAACCATTTTTTGCACACAGTGAAAGGRAACAGATGGTGTCACAGTTCTGCTGTGGAATTTAAGCAGAGTGACAACCTATACAGCAGATCATCATCACGGGTGAAACTCTTTTTAGGCAGTAGCATGGAGGGTTTATTTGTTTTTCATTTACTTATTACTATCCAATATTTTGAAAAGCTCTTTCTTCCCTTTTTACAATGAAATCTAAGAAAATGGTAGGATAATCTCACCATCCTAYAAAACCTCAGAAGACACATGAAGACCAGTGTTTTAAATACACTGTTTTAAAGGACAGCTGAAAAACAGCACCTCATATTGCAAACTGTGCTTTTCCAATCATGTATCTATCCCAGACACCAGTTGCTGCCAAGCAAACCGATGAGGGCTTAAAAGGGACACCATCAAGTTGAAAATCACTCCTCTGTCTGAAATCAGGTCCCTAGTTCTAATTATGCCTGCAAGGCAGATGATAGGGGAAAAATAAGTCTTTTTTTTTTTTTTTTTCATTTTTAATAATTTTATATTTTACACTTTTGGTTAGCAATATTCTATGTACAGTTCACCTCACTGTTTCCTTTCTAGGCTCACCTGCTTTCATCCTGGAGAAAAACAAAGGTAAAAAAAGGCAGATAAAAATCATAGTTGGAAATTTACCCAGAAATAAGGAATTTAAAAGGGACTTCCTATCCCATAGATTTGTGGCTGCTGTTGTTTACTAAATCGTTAGTTAAATTTTCCTGACCCTACTGACAACTGAGTCAGACATATGCTTTCATGTGCCGATCCTACTAGAGGCATCTGAATCCCCACAAAGCGTCCCCCTCTGGTGAGACAGTCCATATGCAACTTGAAGTTTCACAATTTTTACTGTTTTCATTCCTTCATATTTATCTTCTTTCAGCTTCTTTGAACTGCCTGTATGAGCATTTTATAGTGCATACCACTAAAAGCAACAGATGATATGCTCATCCACTCCATAATTCACATCAACAATAGCCAATCTCTGCTCAGCCCATATCCCACAAGAAAAAGGATTAATCAGGCAGTGGCATCCTGGGAGAACAACAAAGCTCAGGCTGCTGAGTTAGGGTTCAGACCCCTCCAGGAAAGGTCTGGACCCACTCCACTCTCTGTGAAACTTTAGAAAACATTTGATTGATGACAACCCCATTTTTGCACAGGGATGGGTGATATGTGTCCAAAACTACCAGTTGCAAGCCTTATTACGGTCTTCACAGTGAGACAGGGAAAATCAGGTCTTAGATGCATCTATAAACTCAAATAGTCCATGGGCACATTGCTATTTGCAACATGCTCAATTCTGACTGTGGGGGACAACAGCAATCAGCCTGTAAGATGCCGTGAAGCTGAATTTATATATTCAGGTATGAGTTTGCATAGATGAGGGGCTTGAGATCCAGGGAAAGCAGAGCAATACAAGCACCATTGCATTTAGTGCTCTGGTCTCCAGTGGATAAGCGTGCTCAAGGTATTGCGCTCCCCTAGGTCTGTAAAACAGCAAACTCTAAAACTAAGGTCTAATATTAAAGAGAAGCTCCACTCTACAATGCAGGCAAAGACCAGCTTAAAATCCCTCCCATTTAGCCAGGATATCTATCTATCTATAAGTATATGTGGGGATAAATTAACACTTTCTCATCAAGGCATTTCTTTGCAAAAGGGGATGCCAGGGCTCTTTCAGAGACCTAGCACCTCCAGTAACAGAGACCACAGGAACCATTAATCCCACAACAGCAAACCATCCTTGACCCGAAAAGTGGCAATACTTACAGGAACGATTGCACAAAGATACATTTGGGATGGTGGAGAAGTGGCAAAATATTCAGAGTGAGTGAATTCTAAACTCACTCACAGGAGTTCATAAGATGTAACCTGCTGATTAACACGTCTTGCAGGGAGGGACAACGCAGCGCCTTCCAACACTTCCTTTGAGGAGAAGTGAAACACTCAGGTTTTAAGGCATTTACAGGGCATTTCTTAAACGTGTCAGGTAAAATCACTACTGTGCTCCAAAGCACCCAGGCTCTTGCTGCAGAAACTCAACAGCTATTACACAGCAAGTGTGAAGTGAAGAGGCAGAAAGAGAAGAGATTGTCAGTAAATAGGGTTAATCCCTGCAGGTAATACCCTTTCCGTTAAATTGTGCAGCATTTTCCAGTCTGCAGATTCTCAATCCCATTTAACATCTCTCTCACACTGCAAGCAGACACATCTGAGCTCCCACTCTTCCCCCTCCCAAATTCTGCAAGGCTGTTTTTGCAGGCAGCAGCCAGTTAAACTAAAGGCTGCTGGTACTACCCCGGGAAGCTGTAGGGGGGTGGGTGAGCTGCACAAAAGATCTCAACACAAAAGGCCATCCTTTTCATCCTTTTTTCTTCATTTTCTCCAGCTGAGCCATAGCTTTATTCCATCAACACTTAAAAAATAGATGAAATGTGGGAGGGGGTAGAGACTGGGGGGGATAATATGGGGCAACACTGRTTTTAATACAAACAATCAAATTTGGTGGGTGAGGGGATGTGGGGAGCCTTCAGCTCTCATCTTCTCCCTGCTTCCAAATGAGCCCTTTAGCCCACTTCCCCAGCACTCACAAAAAATCCATGCAGCATGCTACAGATATTTTCCGATTTTTTTTTTTTTTTCCAGGAGAAGATGTAAAGCGCCTGACACTGAAAGGACAGCGAACATCTTTGCATTCCCAGCAAGACCCGCACAGTGTACATAATCACATGAAAAACATGGCTGGCTGGTGCATCGACAGATGCAAACGAGAAATACCAGACTTAGCCTTATTTAGATCACAGCAAAATTAAATGGGGAGGAGAGGGGGAGGAAGGGAAATAATTGTGGCTGTGTAACATGGCTGCACAATTTTCAAAGCCTCACGACTGCCAGCTTGCAGGGAGCAGTGAAAATATGTGTCTGGTCTAAAGGGAGCTGTTCCTGCCACCCCTGCAGCCAAGCCCGTTCATTCAGCTATCCATCCAGCCTGCAGGCACGCCGGCCGGCAAGCACGAAAGGCAGGGAAGAACTAAAATAGTTTACCTGATCAGTGTAACTTCACGGGAGCCGGAGGTAGGGATTCCAGAAGAAATGCAGCAAGGAAGAAAAAAAATCTGCTTGGATCCTTCCGGCAGTCCACAGTCTCATCTACATGCATCTGAGCAAGCCCTTACCAGCAGCTGCTTCTTTTATCAAGCCCACAGGCACAGCAAATTAGTCCGGTTAGACAGTTCAGTCAATGTGGGCTATTCACAGTGTGGCTGTTGTGCGAGCCCGGCTTCTCCTGTCCCCCTGTCCCTGGGTAGGCACCCGCCCACCTCCACATGGCCCTGGATAAACACGGCTCTCACAGCACCCACGGAGCAAACCACATGATCCTGACAATCCACAGCGCGGGCAAACGCTGACTGGACCTCTCGCTTCGCCCGAGCAAGGCACTGAGATCTGGGTAGAAATGCAAAGCCTAAGAATGGGTTTACTTTAAAGGGAAAAGCTTCTTTTTCTTTTTTTTTCCTTCCTTATTTATTCCCCCCCAAGGAGGAAAAAAAAAAAAAACAAAAACAAATGCAAAGATCTGAAGATGGGTAATATCTTCCAAATCAACTTAGATCTGAAAATGAAGTGTCACTCTGACATGAAGTGTCATTCAGGCTTCTAATAAGCACAAAGCATCAGACAGAGACCCTGGATGAAGCCTGATACTGTCCTGGAGAGAGATGCTGACCACAGCCAGTGCATCCCTGGTCTGTACAAAGACATGGATTTTCAATTCTGTTGTTTTAAAAAAGAAAATGTGACAAGCCCTTTTTTCCTCCTCCTTCCCCCCCATGAACCATCTTAAAATATGCGTATAGAAATAAACACACACACACACACTGAAATAAAGCTCTAATGAGGTGGCTGATGGCACACACTGTCTGCCATCCTTGGGAGCGGGGAGCAAGCCTGGTGGACACAGCACACAAGAGGCATATGCCTCTTAAATACACTCTCGTGAGTGGGATCCACAGGGTCAAACACGAAGAAGAAACATTTATAAATGCCATTCGATTCTTCTATCATTGCACAAAGGAGAGAAGGACTAAGCCCTTCAGTCTCCCCCCTGCTCCCCAATGTATCTTTAGGACTAGCAGTGCCCTTTTTCCTTTCCTCCAACATAGGAAGCAAGTATGTATATGGAGGGGTGCTATAAATACACACACACACATATATACATCTCCTATAAACACAGTTTCTCTTGGTTATCTAAACTCTCCCTTCACAAAGTAGCACAGTTAATTGGAAGAGTTCTCCAAACAATCTGGCTGATCAGTGATAGCTGACTACTTCACGTCAGCATTTGCACTTAACTAGGAGTTAGCTTAAGCCATCCACATAAACCAAAGGTAAACACTGATAAGGTATTTCATGCTTAAAAAAAAGCAGGTTTATCCAAAAATGGGTTAATAGGAACACATCATGGCATAACATCACCCAGTTGTGTGGTTGGCTTAAAATCCTGGCTCCTGGAGCCATCACACACAAACCACACAGACACAAAACTCCATAAAACCTTCTTCCTTTTCTAAAAAGGGAAAGGAGCTCAGTGTTTTTATGGCTCTGAAAGAAAAGTTTGAACTTACTCCCGAAATTCCTCAGAGACTTAAGAAAAGAGAGAAGAGAATAAAAGGTAGAGGGAAGAAAAAAGAATAATAAAGAAAAGAAACAAACCTCATGCTTCCTATGCCATTCCCAGTGTCATAATGCTGTAAGGCTGGCAATACCCGAAAGCAAATGAAGCTTTAATCAGGACCACTGTCCAAATGTGACTGTAGGCAGCAAGAAACATCTCAACAAAGGTAAGACTGAAGTGTGGAAAGCTCTTGGAATTGGCTAGAAATTCATTTCAAACTTGGGGGAAGAAATGAAACACAGAAACATGACCTGGAGGGGCACGGAGGGAGCAGGGCCCTCGGCAATCCCGAAAGGTAAAGCTGTTCCTCTGCCTGCCAGCAATTTCCAGTGTCAGCAATAAGCTGTTATCTTTAATTTGCTCCTGTCTGAGTGGGGAGGTTTGGTACTACCCCTTTGCTCATCTCTGCTCACTCATTACCTCTCTTGCCTGAAAGGTGAGAGAAAGCAGGAGGCAGGATTGAGGTCACTTCAGGATTGCATTACAGAGTATTTAATAAGCTCGGCACATTGCTGTCCCTCATCCCATATGGAAGTATGATCCACGATCCAGTGTAAGGGCAGTCTATACCGCCCTCAAACCTGCAGCTGCTGCTCACATAAATATGCAAGCAGCCGGGGCAGCATGCTGCGGGCAGTACACAGCCTGGGTAGGGTCAAGCACATCCACCTGAGAGCCGTGGGGGGTCAGCTTTAGTCCTGAGGAGAAAGACATCAAGCAACTTCCCTTCTGTTTTGTTTGGCAAATATGAGCACATCGACGTGACTGTGGGAGAGGTGAAGGATGCTGCACCCCCAGTGCCTCTCCTGGCGATCAGTTGGCACCTGGCAGGAGGGAGTACCCTCATCTTCCTCCACCTTTTCAGCAAGATCCACCGCTCAGTATCTCAGAGGGACTCTGCGTCCCCAGAGCAGAGGGACAAAGCTGGTGAAAATTCAAGCAGGAACAAAAGATTGAGTATGCACAATGCAAAGATATGCGGGCCAGGTGTGATACCCGCAATGCAAAGTACAGTTAGCCGAAGACCTATTTTTCAGGCTTAATTAGAATTTAGCCTTGATAAAAGGCCAAACCATTCTCCCATTTTAGTCAATAGGAGTTTGTCATTGTCCTTGATGGCAGAAGGACTTGGGACATTAGGAAAAAAAAGGGTCCAATTCATCACCTTGAATAGGTGAAAATGAGAGTCCATTCTTTACTGTCCTGTTTTATTCCTAAAAGACAGCTTAGAGCGTTGCTAGGATTTAACTTAATATTTCTTGAAAATAATTTGAAGCAGGATAAAGTGATTTGTAAGTCATTTTTCCCCCTGCATATTTGATCACTTGCTAAGAGAATGCAATCTAGTTCTCAAAAAATCCCTTGAGATCGTTCCCTCCAGGGATCTCAGAAGCCCTAATGCTCAGCATCCCCGAAGCAATCCCTCAGACCAGCGATGGCTGCAGTGCCACTCTGGTACAGATAACACATGTGCCTCTCCATTCACAGTGCCTCTCCATTCACAGTCTCCTGCCGAAACACTAATGCTCACCATGTAGTCCTGGAGTTGGCCAAGACTCTGTGGAAAGGAACGAAGGGAGGAGAAAAAACACAGAGGCAGCCTTAAAGCAGCCTGAAAATGTGACTTCAGAGAAAAACAGTTGGAGCCCATATCCACAAGAGTCTGTGTTGCAGAAGGAGGAAAAAAACCACCTCACCCTTTGAAGCTGGCTGGCAGCACAACTGGTTAGTTCTCAACTTCTCTCAGATTCTAATTTGACACTTACTTCACTATATTTATTTATTTCAGGCAGGACAGGGGAGGAAGGAAGAAGGTAAAAGCCTGATCAATGTAGTACAGACAAACATCTCAAAGAGAGGAAGATCTCAGTTCATTGCTTCATCTGTAAGCTGGTTCTTCACATCCGTACTCTTGCTAAACAAGGAATACATGTGTATGTCCTTGGAGAGCAAATCTGCTTTTTTCAGGATACTACACGAAGGTACATGAATGAGGCACAATTCTGAAAAGCAATATTCACTGTCATCTGGAAACTGTAATCAACTATGTGCATTGTTATGCACTGCTTTTTTCTTCATATTCATTGATTTTAGGAACAGATCATTTAATCTGCACTGTATAAACCAGGCCTAAAATTTCAATGACTTCCTCTGGTACTGAGCCCAGGCAGGTAAGATTGCAGAATGATTATCAGCCTAAAAAAACCCAAAGCAAAACAACAAAAAAAACCAACCCACAATGTTTTGATATTCCTTCTTGCTTTCACATAGAATGTCTGGAAGCATGTATTCTAGTGACTTCCTCTGAACAGCAATATTTTTACTGATAAATAGAAATATACTGAATATAGATCTTGAAAATGTCTAGTTTTGAAAAAGTCCAATATGACACTTTTACTTGGACCTCTGGTACACTTGTACATTTCAATGTGAATTTTTTGTTTGTTTTGCAAAAGCAGAAGCATGAAAATTGTTAAAGTGTTACAAAATTAAAACTTCTAATTTTTAAACTTCTCCATGGATTTGTATAATAAAAATAATCTTTAAAAGATATCCCCCACACCATAAAGTATCACAGTTAAGCAGATTCTAGCTGATAGATAGTAAATACTTTTAATAATCAGAAAACAGCAAGACAACCTTCCTACTGAATAAAACTTTCTATTAAAGGAAACAGTGCTTGCTGTACTGAATCGGAGAAGTGTTTCATCCAAGTGGACAATGACTAATATTTTACCAGTATACAACCCACAGGCAAATTATGAGATGCTATATTTACCTATACCTGAAAATCCCTTTCTCACCCTTACGAGACAACCCCCCCCCCAAAGAGTAAGAGCATTCCCCCACAGCACCACACAGACAGCATTTAGTTTTGATGTTTATAGATGTAAGTAGAAGCAATGATGCTAAAAGGATCTTTTATAGTTTCATCACGGTGTTTATTGCTGTATCCCAGCCTCACTCAGACTGCAGAGATGCTCTGCAAAGTATCATTTCAGGTTTGTTTCCCTGCCACGGAGTGTCTCTTTTTCTCGCATTAGGAATGAGCAAAAAAAGGACTGATCAGTTTTCCAGTGCTTAATAGATTCTGGCACAACCTGGCCACCGCTATAAACAAATAGCCTCAGCACATGAAACCCCTGAAGACTGATTAAAAGTAACCCTGATTTCATCTGCACTGGTTGCATGCAGCCATTAATATTGTTAACACACAACCTTTTGTTCTGCGTAGCTGGAGGGCAGCTCACATTGCACTCAGCTGAGGCACCTCTGAAGGTATGTTCGCTGCCAGTGACATGTATGATTATGTTAATAGGGCTTAACGTTTCTTTAACATAAGGAAAACTGACACCAGCAATATATAAATTGATACTTGGATGTAAAGTGATGCCATTAAGTTCGGGGTGGAAGTGGCCTTGCTGTCAATGCAGCCACACAGGTTTATAAAAGCGCGAGGGAAGCAAGTACCTGGGCTGAGATGGCCACAGGTGATGGACCATAAGCAACTGGGTTTCCCTTTGAAACAGCTGAGCCCTAGGCAGGGCAATGCTGGTTTTGGACAGAAGAAGATGGAAACACTGGAAATGTTCAGGAGAGCATGAGAGCAAAGGGGCACTGAGCCAAGAAACCATTCCCTGGAGTCCTCGCGACCCCAGGGGGACTCCTACAAATGCCTGTGCTGGGAGGGAGGTTTGGACTTTCCTGTGCCTTATGTCATTTTCCTAGCATTGATTCAGTGTTCTAGGATTGGAAAATTATGGCTGGCTTTATGGTCTGGCAGGACACGGGTACGTGCGCACCATCCACACTAACAACCTAGCGCCTGGCTGCTCCCCGCTGAGGGAGCTGTACAGATTTACCGCAGCTGTAATTCTGGCCCTTGCTATCTCTTTACTGGCCTAAGAAAAGGATAATTTTAAATCAAAATTAGGTGATGCTGACTCTAGGGGAAACCCTGCAGACAAAATGATCAGGATACAATTTTTCCTGCAGTACTGAAACATTAAATTTTAAGTCTGACATTTTTAGAAAGACACGAGCTGACAAATACAGGAGGAATACAAAGCTGTCCTCACTCCTCCCCCATCTTCATGTCTTCTTTAAAAATAAACAAACAGAATAATAAACCAAGCATTTTAGAAAGCGACAACCAGAGCCACAACTCACTTCGTTACACACTAGAAGCTCCTCCATCCATGGACCCATGGGAATGCCGCCTTCCTCACCTCTGCTCCTCCTGACACTAGCTGTTAACGTGAGCCAGGCTCAGACATGCAGCCAATTGACATCAAAGGATCCACTTGATGCAATTTATTCCATTTTCAACTCTTTCATTTCAATGACCACTGCGAAGTTGTGCTGTAGGAGGCTAGACTTAAACTTAAACCAGTGCAATTCAGATCACAGCTTCCAGTCTGCCAAGACGAGCTGTCTATTCAGACCAGCTCTCAAATCTCATTAATTTTAGATAGCATGATGCTTCTCATAAGTAAAGGACACCTGAGAGCAATCTACTCATCTGCACAGGGCTCAATCAACAACAACAACAAAAATAATAATAAAAAAAGCTTGCAGTCTGGTGATCCAGCTGCGGCATACTCTGCCCTTTTGGACCTATGTGATCACAAACACTGGGAGCTTAGCTCACTCCTGCAAGGTTAGAGCCAGCTCTCTTTCCATAAACACTGTGGCCTCACAAGCTGTGCTGCTGAAAGCCACATGAGTTTCCCCAGGGAGAATGTCTCCTTCTCAGCAGGATTTTGAGATCCTTCATACGTGAGTGAGGACAATTCCCTGAACACAGATCAATCAGGAAGCTAGTTTGCTTTCCCAGATCCCTCACTGCCCCCCTCCTCAGCTCCTTGTTTCCAACTGATGCCTACAACTTCACACCTTGCTCACAAGGTCCACATAAAGGCAATGGTTTCCAATGCAGGTTTATGCATTGCCTTGGTACAATGCAACCAGACTTTGTATATGCCACTGCCAATAACTAAGCTTTGCAAACCTGTGAAGTATGTACTGAACCACACGTGCCACGAGACACATCCCATCAGCAGTTCAGAGGCATGATGTGTCCTACTGCTCCTTCGTACCATAGAGCCAGCCTGAACCTGCCCATGGGCCCCGGCAGACCTGCCAGCCTCAGCAGGCGGCCCCCCTGCTAACTCCCCTCTCCTTGCTAAGGATTTGGATTACTCCCGGCATCCATGCCCACCCAACCCAACTGGCCATTGTACACTGCAATTCAGTACACTTGAACCGCTCAGGAGCCGCAAACAGCTCAGAAGGCACAGGCTGACCACCCACCCCATGTTACTGCAGACTGACTGATGACTGACCTGCAACTGCTTCTTTTAATTTTGTCTTAAAATAATATTCTGTGATAGAAGCTATTCTTATTAATTGAAACACAGGAGAGATCAGGCTGAGGATTAGAAACCACATCTCTAATTTTTATTAGTTAGGAGCATGCAATACATGTTTATTCTTTCTTTTATTGTTTCAACCTAAAGGTAATTTTCTGCTACCAAACATCAAGCACTAAATAGCTCATTCTTTTTGTTTACACTTTGGTGAAATAACAAGTAATAGCAAGCTCTTAAATGAAGCATTGACTCTTTGGAATTCAATACACTTTATATGAGAACCAAACAGCATTCCTATTTACTAACAAAGGACAAACACAAAGGGACACAGAGGAAGGGAGACTATTTTCCTAAATTCAAGCAGCCAAGCAAGGGCAGCACTGAGATTTGGACCTGTGGCTTCTAAACGCTCAGTGTGCTGTCAGCCGGGACCACGTCTCTGCTGGGAAGCCTCGGCCACGCTCTCCAGGCCGGTGACCCCAGGAGCCGAGGAGAATGCACAAGCGAGATGCGGACGGGAGGCATGCATGCATGGCCCACTGCTTATAATGCGGGTTGAATCAGCCTCAAATCTCCCCCTGCACCTAGAAATTCTCTTCCTGAATACAAATGCATCCCAGCTTCACCACAGAAAACTGCAATGATTAATCCCACAGACTAGCCCATTACAGGCCTTCCATTAAACTGTACCCACAGACAGAAATGGATTGATTTTGAATTTTATTTAAAAGTTAACCAAATAGCTGTGCTCTTTTCAAGCAAATCATCTCCCTGTCAGACACTAAACACCCCCCCACTCCCCCCAAAAAACAACAAACCACAGTACTTTGTATCAGCAGCTATGCCCAAGTCAGTTATTAGAAGCGAGAACAAGAGAAGAGAAGGCTGGTAGCTGCTACGCGTGTCCAGCCAGATTAGATCAGCAGCAAGTGTCCCAAGAAAGGCAGGGGACAATACTGTCAACCATTTGTAAAGTGGAATGCTTGATCAGTTCAAATAAATTGAAGTTTCAAGAGATGCAAAAGAGGATGATTTCTGGCACCAAAGCCAGACTCTTTCCATCGTCTCGTTTTCAAAATGAAAGCCTGCCTCTGTGCCTTTGTCTCTCCTCTGGTGCAGTTATAGCTCTGCAGCCAGTTGCATGTAACAGTAGTGGAAGCGAGTACAGAGCAGTGAGAGCCTGCAGTAGGATTTGTTTTATAGCCAAACTGCAGACCAGGTCCACTTTCCAGAAGACGCTGTACTAGCAAAGAATAATGAGACTGATTCCTGCTCCAAGGCACCTACAGTTAAGTAACAACGATCCTTCACCCATGACCCATTCTGACACGCTGTTGTCAGTCATTTGAGTCAGGGAAACGTGTATTGATGCATGCGATAACTCACCCAACTGTTGTGACAAAGGCAAGGTTTGTCTCGCTGAGAATGGACCAGCAGAGTGCCAAGGGCTTCTCAGCAGAGGAAAAAGAGCTCACACTTCTGCAATGGGGGCAAAATAAACCTTCTGCCACTTTTCCAGTGTGATTAAATCAGGTCAGATCTATGCCCATTGTACAGAATTTTGCGTCAGATTTATAAACAGTTACACAGCATTTACATTTAAAAACAAATCTCTAACAAGCCTTGACTAACAGTCTGAACACCAGAGATCCAGCAATGAACCCAGAGAAGTTCACACAATGTTTTAAATCCAAATGCTGTTGTCTTTTAATGCACAATAACTGGGAAGTAAAATATATATCAAAGCATGAAACCAGTAAGCCTTGCATCTGAACCAAGAAAAAGCAACACAGCAACGTAAATTACAGTCATAAATCCCCCCCCAAAACCACAAAAAATAGTATTTAGAATTTTAAGTGTTATCAGTGCAAATAAAGGTAAATTATGTATCTCAGCATGATTTTTAAGCTGACTCAACATCCTTCTATAACTATGTGCCTGCTTAAAATTGAAATGTCTTCATGCTTGAGAGGAAAGCTGGATGAAACACAGCATGAGCACCTCCGTGTGTGATGGCTCTGGTCTGGCAGCTCTGTTCCTGGCCTGCTGGGGATCTGGGGGACTGCGCATCACCTTCCTGTGCCTCAGTTTCCTTTTCAGACAACAATGGACTTCATTTGGTATTGAGCTCATTTGGAAAATCACAATCTACTGGTGGAAAGCACCAACCCAGTTCATTACTCATTTTTTTTCCTTCTTCCTCCAAGTATCCCATTGCTAATTACAAGGCAGAGAGAGTTGTTTTCACACCTGTAAAAGCAGCTATCTCACAGCGCTTGTCTTATCAGGGCAAAGATGAAACCACACACAACCAACCCACAGAAGAGAACCTGCAAGGAGGATGGGTGGGAAAAGGGTTGCCCCATTCCCATCCCCGTGGCCACCCCAAGGAACAGGCAGCCCAACCTGCCCTCACTCCACAGCTAATCCTACCATTTTCAGACGCCTCAGGGTGTTGGTACCTAGCTATTAGTATATGAACCCTCATTCCCATAGGCTTTACTGACAATCTCAGACTTAGTTAACTGCATCTTTTTGAAATATGGAAACGTGTGGGAAGAGGCAGTGAGAACTTTTAAAAATTGCAGTACTTTGATCCTAATTAACAGAGTTGACTGAAAGCAAAATATGTAGAGCTAATTTTCACAATATTTTTCCACCATCCCTAGACAGAGCCTTTTTCCTGGCACTGTTTAAAATTAATGAAGTAAATATGTTTGCATATTTATCTTTTCATTACATGGAAACAACAACAAGGAAAACAGATTGAACTGATAGCAGAATTCTTCCACTCCAGAGCAGTCTGGATGTGGTTTTTGTTTCACTTCATACAATGCAACCCAAATCAAACAAGCAATGCAAGTTCACTGGCCATGTAAGTAATCAGTTTTATCCAACAGAGCTACTACAAAATAACTGCCGTAGGAATTGACCCTTTCATTTTATTTTTGTTTCTATGGAGAGATACTGAAATGGTTTTCAAGGAAGACAACATCCTTCCTGAAGTCTAAAAAACAAATCACTTGCCAGTTGCCCCACACCAGTAACAACAAATGTACGGCAAGTCAAATGATACCATATGGCTAATACACTCAGGCAATGGAAAAATGAGAGAGAACATACAGATACAGGTTCATTAGGACTCTTGTATTAATTCCCAAAGAGATCTTTTCATTTTTTGGAACCGGTAGCCCAGAGTCTGCAAACAGAAGTGCCTGAGAGGTCAGTGGGCCCTACGCCACATTGCAAACCATGGTCTGGTCAGGATTTTACACATGTGGGATGGGAGAAGCAGAGGAACCAACCTGCAGGACTGAGCTGCAGCTTCAGCAAACTCCATGCAGAGAAGATAGCCAGCTTGCACAAGTCCTGCTCAAAGCTGCAGGCAGGTCCCAGGCGCAGGAAGGTCCCAGAGTTGGGGGAATGGTATGTATGGGATTAATACATGTCAAATAAACCAAGAGCAGGAGCTTGGCCTTGCAAGGATGCTAAGCAGAGGCAGAAGGTAAGGGACCTTGAGTTTGAAAACTGCCAGCTTGCCCCCAAGGCTTAACACCCTCCTGGCCAGGAAGATCATAGAATCATAGAATCATTAAGGTTGGAAAAGACCTCTAAGATCATCAAGTCCAACCATCAACCCAACACCACCATGCCCCACTAAACCATGTCCCTAAGTGCCTCATCTACACATCTTTTAAATACCTCCAGGGATGGTGACTCCACCACTTCCCTGGGCAGCCTCTTCCAATGCTTAACCACTCTTTCAGTAAAGAAATTTTTCCTAAGGTCCAATCT